>JASDQU010509982.1:23589-46496 GCA_032191745.1 Picea mariana | reverse complement strand
GGTTTTTTCCCGGGTTGGGTTTCCTCTTGAAAAATCTGTGTCTCATGATTGTGAATGAATGCTGTGTGTGTGATTACTGTTCGTTATGATATATGCTTCATGTTTACAACACTGGTTTTCACAGTAAAGACCTACTGCCACTAAGATTAATGATTCGAAGTTAAAAATGAGAGAAATTGTTAATAATTTACAATAACTGATTCACCCCCCCCCTTTCAGTTATTTCATACCTGTAACATGTTTTTCTTAGTTTGAAGCAATGCAACATTTGGATTAAGGTGTCCAATTTATGAAACCGTCCCTCGAGAGAGGATGGATAATGTGGTCACCTATTCCATGCCTAAATAATCTTGCAACATCTCATGAAAATAAAAAAAGTTGCTCTATTAGGTTTTTATGCCTGAAGGAGGAATTGACCAAGAGTCCCTGAAATGGTTTGGCATGCGACTTGCAACTGCGCATATAATAAAAACCAAGACTCAGATTGATGAACTGTCATCTCCTTTAGATTCTTGGAATAGGATTTCAGCTAGAGCACCCCTCACTCCCAAGTCCCATGCCTCGGAAGTTGTTTTTTTCATCAATTTTGAGAGCTAGGTCGGTTTTGCTAAGTAAGAAGCAATGCAACATTTGGATTTAGAGGTCTAATTAATGAAGCCATTCCTCGGGAGTGTATGGACAATGTGGTCACCTAGTCCATGCCTAAAAAATCTTGTAGCATCTCACAGAACTCAAAAATGATGCTTCGTTAGGTTTCTATCCCCCAAGGAGGTATTGGCCAAGAGTCCCCGAAATGGTTTGGGATTCGACTTACAACTGGGCATATAATGAAAATCGAGACTCGAATTGAGGAATGATAACCTGCGTTGGATTCATGACATAGGATTTTAGCTAGAGCACCCCTCACTATTGGGTCCCATGCCTCGAAAGTTATTTTTTTCATCATTTTTGAGAAATAGGGTTTTTCTCAGTAAGAATGAATGCAACATTTGGATTTAGGGGTCCAATTTATGAAACCGTCCCTCGGTGATCCATAATTGATCCAAGAGCCAAGATGGGGTCTAGGAAGGCCTAAAAATCAAATTTCTCAGAATATCTTCAAAACGGACTTGTACGTAGGCCTTGTCTATATGTACCCAACGCAACTTGAACGAGCTCAAACAGACGTCGTATGCGAAAGATATTGATGTCTGTTCATTTTTCCAAACAGGGAAAATTTTGTTGACTATACAGTCCGTATAGTGTTGACATGGAAGTTGACCATATAGTCCGTACGAGCATACAGGTGATGTGGCAGTGGTGCATTGGCATGTTGACTGGGCATGATAGCTGACAGGTGGATGAGTCAGAGTGTGACATGTGGCACCACTATAAGGGTGACATGTGGCACAGAATAATGTGGCAAGGTCTATACGACACATGGAAACAAGATGAAGTGGCAGGTACAGTGGATGTTAACTAGGCAGATATTGTGACAGGTGGTCGAATGATAATTTGACATGTGGCATGTTTGGGAGAATGTGATGGTGCCTCGTGGCCTAGTCTTGGGCTACCACATGGCACCCATCCATTGTTCGGACAATTTGGTTGTAAAATGGAATGGACTCTCGTGGAGTCGAACCCGTGACATCCGGTCCAGGCGAGTGACTTGGCAGGGCTGGGCTACCAACCTACCCTCGATGTTGCTTGTAAAATAAAGGCTAAAATATTTATTTAATGTGAAAGGCGGGTTCGTTTGGCAGAGAATAGGGTTGGGGCTAGGCCCCAGCCCCCAATGCACTTGCATAGGACCTTGCCATGTAACCAAAGGCACGGACACTCCAACGCATAGCCATGTGATATAGCTCTCGACATGATTACAAAAATCCTGTTGCATAGAACCGTCACATATGACCACTCCATACACGTTGGTGCACGCGGATAACTGTTGGGGTCTAGCCCCCAATCGCGTTGGGATAGCATATGAATCTATCTACAGGGTTTGGCACGGAGGTTTAGGGGTTAACTCTGGTCGGCCAGGCTAGCCCGCCGACCAAGGCCATAACTAGAAGCTTATGACCAGGGGGATGAACAACCCATAAGCGTGTGGATCTCAAAGCTATGGCCATATGGCCACGATTGTGACCAAGGGTCAAGAGCTAAGGGCTTAGGGCCAGTGCCAACCTATCCCAGGGCCACATGGAGGTGCGCTATGACCAGGAGCCCAAGATTTTGGGGCTTCAACCTTAATTTTGGTCAAATAGTGGGTTTGTAACTATATGATAATATTTTTAATGGATTTTAAGCCCGTTTGAGGGGATTTAATCCATTTTTGGAGGATCTTGGGCCCTTTTTTAGGCCAGATCTTGGGGAAAAGTTGGGAGGTTGTTACCCACTTCAATTCTATATAAACCAGAGGTTCTTGAAGCCAGGAAGGAGGTTCAGATTAGGAAAATGCTGATGAATTATTGAGGCAAATCCATTTTTATGCAGGAAAGCCATTGAGGAGCGCACCTTTGTGAGCCATTTTTGGGAGCTTCATTCATCTGTTTTCAGTGTCTTCAGTTTTGATGGGTTCTTGAGATCTAGAAGAACACATATAGCTCATTTTTGTAATCCATTGACACTTTTATGATATACATTTGAAGCTTTGAACATAAATAAGAAATCCTCACCCACTGAGGTGAAGGCTCGGAGACGTAGGAGAGATTTACGAACTCCGTTATCACTTTGGTGTTTATGGTTTATCGTTATTAATGCTTATTTCCAGATCTGTATATTGCTATATGGTTGCCATGTTGAATATTTAATTCTTCCTCTTTCATTCAATTCCTAAATGGTAAAATAACTCATGCAAAATAACTCAACCATTGTCGTTAAATGATCTTTTCAGATCAAGTGGTATCAAAGCTAGTTGACAATTGGTTTTTGAGTTTGCAAGTTTACTAGGGGAAAACTCATCTCAGTTGAGAAAATGGCATCTAAAGAGGGACTTTCTCAAGATGAGAAGGATATGTGAAAAACTCTCTTTTCCATGTCGGAGATGGTGAAAGTGTTGTATGGAGATTACTCGGAACGAAAGAGATCGATTCAAGGGAAACTTCAAAGAACGACAAAAGTGAGGAAGAATTGAAGGAATTTCCTTCTACACCCAAATTAGAAAACATATTTGAGGTATGCAGTGGAAGTTTTTCATCAATTTCACATTGTTCCCATCAAGATGGTTCTTTTGGTGCATTTGAAAAACATATAAGAGGTATAGGTTTGAGATTGCTAACCAAGATGGGTTATGAAGGAAAGGGCCTTGGAAATAAGGGCCAAGGTATTGTTAATCCCATAGAGGTTGTGGAAAGACCTCGTTATTTAGGATTGGGATATGGTGAAGTGGAGATTGGAGAATGCTCCAAAACATTGGAAGCAAGTGATGCTTCAAATGACCAACTTAATTCATTGTGGGAACACTTCACGAAAGGTGATGGTGTATCACTCCTTGATGGTGATACTGAATGCAAGTCATCTCCAAAGAAAAGTGAAGATCAACAAGAAAGGTATAAAGGTCATGGTTTTTCCAAATCTCTTTTTGATTATAAAAAACATAATCATGTAATCCAAAACTTGTGGAATATGTATCCTTGTACTTTTTTTCATTCACTTAAGCATTGTGTGGCCAAGTGTTGGAAGAGTCAATCTTTGTACAGGAAATTTATGTCGACTAGGAAGGAGACACGGCATAAAGAATCGACTTCAAAACAGAAGAAAGACAAGGGCAAACAAGTTTGGATTCCAAAAAGCCACTGCACTTATTGCAACAAGGGTGGACATCAAAAGGCTAAATGTTGGAAGCTTAATCCAGAGTTTCATCCAAAGAAGGACAAAAAGATTGTGCATGTACTCAAAAAGGAAGAGGCATTACCAACGAAGCAAGTGGAACAACATGAAGGAAAGAAAACGATCACTTGGTTTTTCCAGAGGTGGATGTTACAACTTCATTGTATTTTGCTTCCATTAATGTAATCACACATGTTGTAATGATGACCTATTATAACATCATTTGTGTTCAACAGAGTGTTGTGTTTTATCCTTATGAGTATGTAATCAATAAGGTCAATTTTGTAACCTTTTGGAGGACCAAAAGGTCTTTAGTGGGGAGGTGTGATCCAAAATGGATCTAGGAGCCAAGATGGGGTCTAAGAAGGCCTAAAAATAAAAGTGCTCATAATATCTTCAAAACAGATGTGTGCGTAGACCTCATCGATATGAACCTAACACAACTTGAACGAGCTCAAACAGATGTAGTATGCGAAAGATATCACGGTCTGTTCATTTTGCTAAACATGGAAAATTTTGCTGACTCTACAGTCCGTACAATGCTGAAATGGCAGCTGATCATACAGTCCATACGACCATATAGGTGACGTGGCAGTGGTGCATTGGCATGATGATTGGGCATGATAGATGATAGGTGGACGAGTTAGAGTGTGACACGTGGCACCATTGTAAGGGTGACACATGGCACAGGCTGACATGGAAAGGTTCGTATGACACGTGGCAACGGGCTGGCGTGGCAGGTACAGAGGATGTTGACTGGGTAGATATTGTGATAGGTGGTTGAATGATAATTTGACACGTGGAATTTTTGGGTGAATGCGATGGTGCCACATGGCCCAATCTTGGGCTTCGACATGGCACCCCTCCATTGGTGGGACAACTTGGTTGTAAAATGGAATGGACTCTCGAGGAGTCGAACCCATGAACTTCGGTCTGGGTGAGTGAATTGGCAGGGCTAGACTACCAACCCACCCTCGGTGTTCCTTGTAAACCAAGGGATACAAATTTTATTTAAAGTGAAAGGCAGGTTCGTTTGGCAGAGAATAGGGTTGGGGCTAGTCCCCAGCCCCCGACGCACCTGCATAGGACCCTGCCATGTAACCAAAGGCACAGACACTCCAGTGCATAGCCATGTGATATAGCCCCCGATGTGATTACAAATGGCCTATTGCATAGAACCCTCACATATGACCACTCCATACATGTTGGCGCACGCGGATAACCATTGGGGTCTAGCCCTAGATCGCGTTGGGATAGAATATGACTCTATCTACAAGGTTTGGCGTGGAGGTTTAGGGTTTATCCCCGATCGACCGAGCTAGCCCACTAACCAAGGGCGTAACTAGAAGCTCATGACCATGGGGCTAAACAACCCATAAGCACGTGGAGCTCAGAGCTATGGCTATATGGCAACGATTGCGACCAAGGGCTGAGAGCTAAGGGCTAAGGGCCAACGCCAACCTAGAACATGGCCACATGGAGGCACGCTATGACCAGGAGCCCGGATTTGAGGGATGTGCCTTTAATTTTGGCCAAATAGTGGGTTTTTAACTATATGATAAGATTTTTAATGGATTTTAAGCCTGTTTGAGGGGATTTAATCCATTTTTGGAGGATCTTGGGCCCTTTTTGAGGTGAGATCTTGGGGAGAAGTTGGGAGGTTGTTACCCACTTCAAGTCTATATAGACCAGAGGTTCTTGAAGCCAGGAAGGAGGTTCAGATCAGGAAAATGTTGATGAATTGTTGAGGCAAAGCCATTTTTATGTAGGGAAGCCATTGAGGAGCCCACCTTTGTAGGCCATTTCTGGGAGCTTCGATCATCCATTTTCAATGTCATTAGTTTTGATGGGTTCTTGATATCTAACAGAACACAGCTAGCTCATTTTTGTAATCCATTTGCACTTTTATGATGTACATTTGAAGCTTTGAACAGAAATAAGAAAGCCTCACCCACTAAGACGAAGGCCCGGAGACGTAGGTGAGATTACTGAACTCCATTATCACTTTGGTGTTTATGGTTCATTGATCTTCATGCTTATTTCCAAATCTATATATTTCTATATGACTTCCATGTTGAATCTTTAATTCTTTCTCTTTCATTCAATTCCTAAATGGTAAAATAACTCATGCAAAATAACTCAACCATTGTCGTTAAAAGATATTTTCGGATCACTTGGGAGAGGATGTATAATGTGGTCACCCATTCCATTTCTAAACAATCTTGCGACATCTCATAGAACTCAAAAATGCTACTCCGTTAGGTTTTTATGCCCCGAGGAGGAATTGGCCAAGAGTCCTAGAAATGGTTTGGGATGCAACTTGAAACTGGGAATAAAATGAAAATTGAGACTTGAATTGAGGAATCATTGACTCCAATGGATTACTGGGATAGTGTTTCAGCTAAAGAACCCCTCACTTCTGGGTCCCATGCCTCATAAGTTTTTTTTTTCATCTATTTCAAGAACTTGTGTTTTGCTCAGTTTGAAGAACTGAAACATTTGGATTAAGGGGTCAAATTTATGAAATCATCCCTCAGGAGCGGATGGATAATATGGTCACCAATTCCATGCCTAAAAAATATTGCAGCATCTCAGGGAACTCAAAAATGTTGCCCCGTTAGGTTTTTATGCGCTGAGGAGGAATTGGTCAAGAGTCCCCAAAATAGTTTGGGATGCGACTTGCAATTGGGAATATAATGAAAAACTAGACTCGGATTGAGGAACCGTCATCTGTGTTGGATTTTTGTCATATGATTTCAGCTAGAGCACCCTTCACTCTTGGGTCCCATGCCTCAGAAGTTGTTATTTTCATCGATTTTGAGAACTAGGGTTTTGCTCAGTAAGAATCAATGAAACATTTGGATTTAGGGGTCCAATTTATGAAACCATGCCTCGAGAGTGGATGGACAATGTGATCACCTAGTCCATGCCTAAACAAGCTTGCAACATCTCACAAAACTAAAAAATGCTACTCCGTTATATTTTTATGCCCTGAGGAGGAATTGGCCAAGAGTCTCAGAAATGGTTTGGGATGCTACTTGCACTTGGGGAAAAAACAAAAACCTAGACTCACATTGAGGAACCATCTACTCCAATGGATTAATGGGATAGGATTTCAGCTAGAGCACCCCTCACTCCTAGGTGCCATGCCCCAGAAGTTATTTTTTTCATTGATTTCGAGAACTAGTGTTTTTCTCAGTTTGAAGCAATGCAACATTTGGATCAATGGGTCCAATTTATAAAACCATATCTTAGGAGTGGATGGATAATGTGGTCACCTATTACATGCCTAAAAAATCTTACGGCATCTCATAGAACTCAAAAATGTTTCTTTATTAGGTTTTTATGCCATGAGGAGGAATTGGCCAAGTGTCCTCGAAATGGTTTGGGATGCGACCTGCAACTGGGAATATAGAGAAAATCGTGACTCGAATTGAGGAACCATCGTCTCTGTTGTATTCCTGGCATAGGATTTCAGCTAGAGCACCCCTCACTCCCAGTTCCCATGCCTCATAAGTTTTTTTTTTCATCGATTTTGAGAACTAGGGTTTTGCTCAGTAAGAAGCAATGCAACATTTGGATTTAGCGGTCCAATTTATGAAACGATTACTCGGGAGAGGATGGAAATTTTTGTCACCTATTCCATGCATAAAAAAATCTTGTAGCATCTCATGGAACAAAAAAATGCTGCTTCGTTAGGTTTTGATACCCTGAGGAAGAAATTTCCAAGAGTCCCAGAAATGGTTTGGGATGCGAGTTGCAACTAGGCATAAAATGAAAACTGAGACTTGGATTGAGGAACTAGCGAATCCGATGAATTACTAGGATATGATTTCAGCTAGGGAACCCATCACTCCCGAGTGCCATGCCTCAGAAGTTGTTTCTTTCATCAATTTCGAGAACTAGTGTTTTTCTTAGTTTTAAGCAATGCAACATTTGGATTAAGGGGTCCAATTTATGAAACCATTCCTTGGGAATAGATGGATAATGTGGTCACCTATTCCATGTGTAAACAAGCTTGAAACATCTCATGGAACTCAAAAGTGTTGCTCCATTAGGGTTTTATGCCCTGAGGAGGAATTGGCCAAGAGTCCCTGAAATGGTTTGGGATGTGACTTGCAACTCATCATATAATGGACACTGAGACTCAGATTGAGGAACTGTCATCCCCGTTGGATTACTGGCATAATATTTTAGCTAGATAACCCCTCACTCTTGGGTCCCATGCCTCATAATTTTGTGTTTTGATCGATTTTGTGAACTAGGGTTTTTCTCAGTAAGAAGCAACGCAACATTTGGATTTAGGGGTCCAATTTATGAAACCATGCCTTAGGAGCAAATAGAAAATGTGGTCACCGAGTTAATGCCTAAAAAATCTTGCAACATCTCACAGAACTCAAAAATGTTGCTCCGTTAGGTTTTTATGCCTAGAGGAGGAATTGGCCAAGAGTCACAGAAATGGTTTGAGATGCGACTTGCAACTTGACATATGATGAAAAATGTGACTTGGATTGAGGATCCTTCATCTCCATTGGATTCTTGGCATAGGATTTATGATCTGGATTTAGGATATGAACGAACTGATTAACAGACTGAATATGATAAACACAAAGATATGAAGAATAAAAAAGATATCCAGTGAACAATATCTTCTATTGAATAATGAAATAGGTTGAAACTGTAAAATTACAGAACTGAAACACTTGCTCGAATGGTGGTAGCTATCTCTAAGAAGAGATGTGGCTACTACGAGCATCTATCTGGGTAGAATGGATTACAATGAGGCTCCAAAGGCCTTTTTGACATTACTAATGAATGCCCATACCCTAGACATCCAAAAAATTAACCCTAGAAGGTGAAACGCCAAAAGTCATGTGGGCCCCTATGGGTAAGTTGGTGTAAGTTGGTACCTCAACTTCCCAGGGTTGTAAATTTTGCACACGACCTCTGTTTTAGGTGTGTGATAGCCCGTTGTTAAGGTCTTTCTGAGAACTACACATTCCACCATCAAACTTTTAATTCATATACAATTTGACTATGGTGAGCCAAAAAAACAATGTTTAGGGCCCCAAAGAGGCCCTGGAAGTACAACAAGATGTGATGACATGAAAACATACAAAATAAGCAAGTTGGATTAGGTGAGAGGCCATCAGTATCCCCCTAGAGGATGTGTGGGGTTTCATACATCCCCATAAGTGTAGAACCCACAATTACAAAAAAGTACGAAAGAACGTGTTGAACAAAAATGGACAAGAGGAGCCAATTGGAATAGGTGGGTGGCCACCAATATCCACCTGGATCAATACTCCCCCATTAGGAAGAAATGGTCTCCATTGTGTTGAGTTCCCCCATCAGGTGAGGAAACTTCTGCTGGATTTGTCCCTCGGTGAGCCACTTTCCTTGGAGTAGGAGTTGCGCTGCCTTGAAAACTCGATACAGCTGGATCCTCTGTTGGCAAGTGCCCTTGACATATATTTCCACTATCTAATCAGTGGATTCTTGTTCCATGCAGTCAGGGTTGAGATCTGTTGGTTTCACCGGTTCTGTAATCTTTGAGGTGTCCAATAATGGTGGAAAATATGGTTGAAGGAGGTTCACATTGAACACTGTATGCAAACCAAGGAAAGGAAGAGTGTTGAGAGCAAAATAATTCCTACCCACAATCTTGGTGATAGTGTAAGGCCCATAGCGAAGTGGGTGAAGCTTCCAATGGGGCCTCATGAGACGCTCCTTCTACAATTGTAACCAGAATTTGTCACCAACCTGAAAATGGTGTGGTAACCTGTGTTGATCATGGCATTGCTTGTACTTAGTATTGGATTTCTGCAAAATATCCTAGACCTATTGGCAGATGTGCTGAATCCGCTCAATGAATTTGGTGGCTTTGTTGATCATAGATTGATCATGGGAAGAGTCTATCTGTGTGGTGGAAAGAGGAAGTGCAACATCAATGGGTCCCAAGGGTTGGAATTCTAGACCCACCTGAAATGGGATATGGCCGATGGAGCTATGGAGAGCCCTATTGTTACTGTGTTTCACATAGGGGACACTCTTGTCCCATGTATGTGGATGCTTATAATTGTACATGCGTAGGATGTGCACAATCATACAATCGCCAACCTTTGTTTGGTCATCGGTTTGGGGGTGGAAAGAAGAGGATTTTGTGAGCTTGGTGTCCAACAGTGACCAAAGACTCGACCAAAATGTGTTGAGGAACCTGTTGTCCTGGTAGGATATGATGGTCTGTGGTATCTGAAAGTGGAACCACACTCATTCGAAGAATATATTAGCAATATCTGCCGCTGTGAGGATGACCATCTTCGAAAACTGACCAACGACCACAAATACACAGTCATTTCCTTGCTTGGTGGATGATAGGCCAAACATGCAATCCATTGAGATGGATTCCCAAGGCTTCTCAGGAATAGTAAGAGGGGTGTATAAGCCTTGCTTCTTGATGGTTGGCTTGGCAATGGAACAGGCAGTGAAATATTTAATATACTTGTTGATGTCCTGTCGAAGTTTTGGCCAATAAAAATGTTTCTAAAGAACGACCACAATTTTCTCCACGCCAAAATGTCCTGCCACCTGACTATAGTGGGCTTCCCAAATCATCTTTACATGCTCACTTGTAGGAACACATAGATGTCCCAGGTGGCATAAGATTCTATAATGAATGTGAAAATCGATGACAGTCACACCTATACCCAAGAGCTGATAGGTGGTGGCGAAGTCTGGATCTTGCTGATAAAGTTGGGTCCACTCAGATGCTTAATGTCCACATGAATGGAGCACAATGGTGAGTGCAGCCACAGGAGGCCGACTGAGGCAGTCAAAGAACCTATTTGAGATACTTGTCTTATACTTGATATTGAGATGGAACTACTGCAGGTAGGTGGACCACTTATGATAGTGGTCATTCTGCAATTTCCCTTGTGTTTGTATGAACTGTAGAGGCTTGTGATCAATGTGTATGATCGTCTCTTTTCCCAGAATGTAATGTTTCCATTGACGACAGGCTTGTACAATGGAATACATTTCCTTGTCATAGGTGGAGTATTTCTGGACAGTATCGGAGAGTGTCTCACTATGGTATTCCATCGGATGCCCGTGCTGAGTGAGAACTATGCCCACAACATAGTTAGATGCATCTATCTCAATCTCGAACGATTGTTGCAAATCGAGCAAGGAGAGTACTAGAGCTGAGCACAAGCGATTCTTTAGATAATATAATTCTCGTTGCTTATCCTCCCCCCACACAAACTTGGCCCTATCATCTCCCTTGGTCACCTGGATGAGGGCCCATGAATATGGGAGAATCCCAACATGAACCGTCGATAGAATTTGGCTAGTCCTAAGAAGCTCCGAAGCTCGATTAGTGTGGTCGGGGATGGAAAGTCACATATGAATTGGATATTAGTTGGATCAACATGTACCCTATTCTCATCAACAATGTAGCCTAAGTATTGGACCTTGTTCATTCCAAAAGATCATTTTTCCAAGTTGGCATATAGCTTGTGCTACCGCAGACTGCTCAAAACCTATTGAATATGTCGCATGTGCTCCTCCCACATTATGTTAAAGATGAGGATGTCATCCAAATATACCACCTCAAAGGAGTTGGTGAAGGGTCTCAATAGATCATCCATCAACCTCATGAAAGTGGTTGGTGCATTTGTTAAGCCAAAGGGCATGACTAGACATTCAAAGAGACCTTCTTTAGATTTGAAGGATGTCTTCCATACATCAATTGGTTCGATGGGAACATGGTGGTAGACAGACTTTAGGTCAATATTGATGAAGAACTTTTCCCCCTTGAGTTGGTCAAGAAGGTCATCAATCGTGGGAATGGGGTACCGGTTCCTGACTATGATTTTGTTTAAGGATTTGTAATCAATGCAGAGTCTCCACGTCTCATCCTTATTCCGCACTAGTACAATTAGGCTTCCGCAAGGGGAGGATTTGGGTTTGATGTGCCCCTTTTTAAGGAGCTCTTGGATTTGTCGCCTGATTTCGTCATTTTCCATCAATGATTGATGATAGATTGGTCCATTAGGTAGAGGTGCACCGGGGGTCAGATCAATTGGATGCTTGACTTGGCAGTGTGTCGGTACCCTTGTAGGTGAGGAGAAGATGTCTCTATATTCTTCCATGATCCTGTCCACTTCCTTCTTCTACAAAGAGAGGATCTATGTAGAGGCCATGGATGTGGCGACAACCTTCTACTTACTGTGAGAACAGATCACAAAGAATATGAACTTCTCAATCTATGAGATGACCTTACTGCATTGCTTAGTAGAGATTAAAGAAATAACAATAGGCAATGATACCTATGGTATCCTGTACAATTTTCTATCCAAAGTAATAATAAAATATCAGGGTCTAGACTCATACATAACATGACGCTTCCACAAATATGGTTGTTCTAAAAGAACATCACAAACGTCAAGGGGAGAAATATAACACAATACCTCATCTTTGAAAGGCTTGATGTCATAGGGAAGACAACATTGTTGGTTGACACAGAGATCTCTTCCTTAGCGAAGCCAACCGATGGTGTAGGGCCACGGGTGTGGTGTCGTTGGAAAGTCCAGCCACTTGACGACCTCTACTGAAATCAGGTTCTTCTGACTCTCGCTATTGAAAATGAAATGAAGCAGAGTTCCCTTTACCCACAACTACGAGTGAAAGAGGCATTTTCCTTCATCTATTTATTCTAGTTCACTTGGTCGGACTTTGGTGGTAGCGACAGTGGCACTGGGTTCAACATCGATAATCCACTTCTCTCTTTCAGTATTTGATTCAGAATCAGAATCATCCTGTCACTCTGAAGCCTTCAGTTCGAACATGAGTGACTGCTTGGAGCGACATTATTCGGTGTTGTGCCAAGGGATTTTATGGTACTCAAACCATTTTATCATGTCCTTCTTTGTCTTTTCATTGCCCTTATTGTGTTGTGTCTTGGACTGGTTGTCCTGAGGGTGACCATCTCGACTTGGTCCCTTGCTATGTGGGTTGGGGCTGCCTTTTCCCTGCTTTGGCTGTGAGGGGTTTGCAGATCCATACTCTTTCCTTTTCTTCTTAAATTTCTGCTCGATCTTAACCACGTATCTATAAGCCGTTCCCAATGAGGTAATGTCCAGAAACTCCATTTATGTTTGAATGTATCTATGAAAACAACCGCAGTATTTGAGCACCATATGACGCTCATAGTCTTTGATACCCAATTTGGTGCACAGGGTATGGAAAATATTGGTGAAATATGGTACTGTCTGGTCCCTTTCTTGATGTAGGGTGGTCCATCTGGTGTACTGGTCCTCATAGCTTCCAAAAAGGTAGTATTGTTCTTTAATGGCGTCTGGGAAGGAATCCCATGTAGGCGACACCACAAACATTAGAGATTCCTCTACGACCCTTTTCTCAGAGTAAGTATCCCACTAGTCTTTAACATGGGAAATGACCTTTTGGAGTGCAAAAGTGATATTTTCCCTATTTGAAAAATTGTGGACCGAAAAATAAACTTCGAGCAGATTCAACCATTTATTTACAACATACGCATCTATCAGTCCTTCAAATAATGGAATATCAAAATTTACCTATACCTTGAAGGGGGTTTCATGGTCGCTTGATGAATATGCTTCTCCTGTGGGAAGCCTTCAAAGTATCTACATGAAGTTGTCCATCATTTCATTCTTTTATCGCACGGGGGATTCCTCGAGCAACATTTTAATAGGATCTCCTGCTCCATCATCTCTCTCTTCGTCCCCTATGGGTTGTTGTCAAGCTCAGTGCAACCAATATTGCAATGGTTTGATTGGTTTGAGACCCAACTTCAGCTAGAGCATCCCTCACTCTCGGGTCCCATGCCTCGAAAGTTGTTTTTATTGATTTTGAGAACTAGGGTTTTTGTTAGTAAGAAGCAATGCAACATTTGAATTTAGGGGTCCAATTTATGAAACCATGCCTCGAGAGTGGATGAAAAATTTCGTCACCTATTCCATGCCTAAAAAAGCTTGCAACATCTCACGGAACTCAAAAATTCTGATACATTAGGTTTTTATGCCTTGAGGAGGAATTGGCCAAGAGTCCCCAAAATGGTTTGGGATGCAACTTGCAACTGGGAATAAAATGAAAACTAATAGTTGGATTGAGGAACCATTGACTATTATGGATTACTAGGATAGGATTTCATTTAGAGAACCCCTCACTCTCGGGTTCTAGGCTTCGAAAGTTGTTTTTTTCAGCGATTTTGAGAACTAGTGTTTTGCTCAGTTTGAAGCCATGCAACATTTGGATTAAGGGGTCCAATTTATGAAACCATCCCACGGGAAAGGATGGATAATGTGGTCACCTATTCCATTCCTAAACAATCTTGCTGCATCTCACGAAACTCAAAAATGCTTCTCTGTTAGGTTTTTATGCCCTGGGAAGGAATTGGCCAAGAGTCCCCGAAATGGTTTGGGATGTGACTTGCAACTGGGAATATAATAAAAAATGAGACTCAGATTGAGGAACCGTCATCTTCGTTGGATTCTCGGCATAGGATTTCAGCTAGAGAGACCCTCACTCCCAGGTCCCATGCCTCAGAAATTGTTTCTTTCATTGATTTCGAGAACTAGGGTTTTGCTCAGTCATAAGCAATGGAAGATTTGGATTTAAGGGTCCAATTTATGAAACCATGTCTTGGGAGCGGATGGACAATGTGGTCACCTAATCCATGCCTAAACAAGATTGCAACATCTCACGGAACACAAACATGTTGTTCCATTAGGTTTGCATGCCCTGAGGAGGAATTGGCCAAGAGTCCCAGAAATGTTTTGATAAATTTTAAGTATTGCATAGAATTTAATATAGCTAATCATGCTCTTATTAAAATGTATAAGAGCATCCCCAGTTTGAATGATATTATTCCATTAGACCTTTAATTGGTAAAGTTGGTAAAACTAGAGTTAGAAAAGAATTGATGCATGCGGTTTCTTATCGAGATGATTCTAAACTATTTCATTACGTTTAGAAGAAAAAAAATTGTAAATGGTTTTTTATTGTGGGATTTTTTGTAATATTATTGCCACTCTTAAATAGACTTAAACCAGAAAGCTTTATTTTGGTGAAGAAGTATTGAGTGTGTGTTTTATACAATACCTACAATCCACCCATAACACATTGTGTGAACATGTAAATGAACAAGCATTCATTTGTCTAAAATAACATTATATGTTATCATTGTAAAAATGGTTGATTGAATTTGAATCTACCTGCTATGAGAAATAGTCAAATTTGAATTTGATTGATTCTAACTCATTTGAATTTTAATTTGAGGGTGAATATTTCAATAAATTTGATTTACATATAATTCATATGTTCAATATACATCATTCTAATTGAACTTTACAAGTTTTCTTTCTTGTTTTGATATGTGGACTACATCAAAGAAAGCAACAAAGTAATAAGGGTTGCAGAGCATGATGCCATGCTTACTGGAAAATGGGTCATTGAAGGCTTGATTAGAACATGTTTGAATCTAGATTAACATGAGAGGTAAATAAAGTGAAAACCATCATAGGAAACTGCAAATTTACCAATAGTTGGATTGCAATAATAAATAACACATATGGCTAGCAAAGAAAACATGAAATGTGAAAGTTTTTTTTTTCTCACCTTAAACTTTATTTTTTTTCTAAAGTAGAATTGTATGCTTTTGAAGTAGAAATTATATCTTAGGTGCATGAACTAATTATTGATACTTAGATGAAAACATCGCAACTCATGATTTATTATGTGAATGGAAGAAAGACCATGGATTTTATGAAATATGTTGTGGAATTCTATGCTATGTAGAGAGGACGTAGAAGGGAGAATTCCTTGACTTTTTTCTTATTGTTCTATTATATTTTTCTATATTGAGAAAGTTACTATGCATGAATAGTTAAGGCATGGGAATGCTAATAAATACAAGAGAGAAAAATGGTTGGAATACATTTGCACTAACAGACACATTGAGAGCTTACATGTGGTAGAGTGCATATGGATATATACTAGAGAATATATGATGTTGTTTATTGATTAAGAGTGTTGTGACACATGCAATGAATATGACATGATAACTGGTGTGGTTGTTGATTTTTGTATGGTTAGGAATGGTTGAAGATGTTAATAACGTAACTACCTATGATAGACAACCTCATGAAAAGGATAAGGACAAGATGATGCTTGTAAAGTAATTGATGAAGGGATCGTGTGAGTTTACATGAGGCATTAGCTCATTAGGAATGTTGATGGCAACCATGCAGGTATGAAAATTAATCATGCCAATATAGCATGTGATTTGAAAGGAATTGTGTAAGAAATCCATCAACCATACTTGATATCTTCATTGATATGTTTATATGAATGTTTGAATGCATGTATTCCATTGATACCTAGATGGGCTATGAAAAAGGAAGGAATCTTCTAATAAGTAAAGATTGTTAGAATCTTTGTAATGAATTCATGAGTTACTATGTCATGATTGAGTTGGTTAATAGTAACAACTATAGTGAATGAGTAATTACATTCATGTTATGAATTTGTATACCATGTGAAACTGAATTCCATGTCAAACAACCATAGCGTGTGAGAATTGGAAAATGACTATAGCACTACACAAATATCCAATGTTATTCCTATTTGTAATCGATCTTTTGGACTGTAACCACTTTTCCAACATTCAAGACCACTAACAGATCATATTCCTAGTGTTGTGTTTGGGTGGAGAAGGTAGGTATCCAAATGGTTGAACAAGTAGTAGTGAAGTTTTTGGATGATGCATAGTAGTGTTGGTTTGGTCCTCCAACCTATCTTGGTAAAACACATGAGCTTGAATTATGGTAAGTTTGACTCAATGAGAGGATGCATTGAATAAATATGCATAATTAACTATGAAATCATACAAATAGTGATCCTACAATTATAAATTGTGTTGGTACATATGTTAGATGCATTAAGTGGATGCATGCTTGTAATGAATATATAATTAATGATAGTTTCATTTCAGTTCATATGATATGCAATGGCAAGTGATTGAATTATTAGTGTGTTATAATTCTTAGATCACTTCTCGGGTTGTTGTAAATATTACAGTGGAAGGATTATACACATGAATACTTACAATTGTTTGGTTGATTGAAAATTCATATTACATGTATAATTTTCTTGGATATGACAATGATTGTGAGTCCATAATGAAGACTAGGTGCTATTACATGAAACATCCAAACATTATGAGAAGAGTCTCATACTTGTGAAATCTAATTTCTATATTAAATAAGTTTGAAACAAAATATTTATTATTAAAAATATTATGTTGATATCTCATGTAAAATGTGTGTATATGATACATGTGAGATTATGGATCTATCTAGGAAAGACAGACGATGGTTTCTAAAGCTAGAAAGATCAAAGAGAATGCCACTATAGTGACACTCGAACCCTACGATGTGCCTTGATTGTTGTTGAACAATGACCCTATTGACATAGTCAACTACAATCAATGAACTCCAAGAGGTTTGAAGTCTATAAAATGACCATTCAAATTCATTTGAAGGAAACATTGTGTAGCTTGACAATGAGCAACTTGGAGAAAATCAATATCAGTCAACTTGAAGTAACTCAATAATGGAAAACTTGCAATAGCTAGAGAGAGAGTTCATCGCATTAGCTCAAGAGATTTGATAGCTTGGGGAAGTGGTAGCTCAAGAAAGAAGATCACAACGTTGAGATAAGCAAGGCTAAGAATAAGTTGGGCACTGTATACCTATATTTTTATGTATTGCTTATTGCTGGTTACTAATCAAGGTTTGGTTGCAATATCAATGTAATGGTTTGGGAGTTTGATTGAAATGTTGCATTTGTATAGTATTATTGAGGAAAACATAATTTGTGTGTAACACATTGATGGTTGAAATGTTGCATTTCTATAGTGTTATTGAGGAAAATGTAATTTGTGTGTAACACATTAACATATAGTTTGGTTTCTCATAATATCTAGTGGTTTTTAAACATTAAAATGAGTTTAAATTTATTTTAATTATTTTCTATTTTTATTATAATTTTATTAAATATTAAAAATAAAATAAAATGTAAATGTTTTTTTTTTTGGTAAATATATTTTATATAGACTTTATTTAGATATTAATATTTGCACTCAGACTATTATTGTTTATCAGTTAACGATACCTTGTTTACATGCATATATTCTAAATTTTGGGCATTGAAAAAATCTATGTTCTCTTCATATTCTAATTTTTGTGCATTGAAAAAATCTATGTTTTTAGCCAATAAGCCCACTCAAATTATATAGATTAAAAGTATAATTTATAAAGTAAATACTAAAAGTATAATTTATCTGGCCCACAATCAAGACATTGATTATCTGGCCAACCTTGGCATGGGTAGGAATGAAGGTAATCACACCTTATTTATCACATTCTAGTTATGGCTAAGTAATTTGAAGCAATCATATTTTTTTAAGTATTAAGAGCTCACAATCAAGACGTCGATCATCTGCCCAACCATGGCATGGGTAGGAATGAAGGTAATATTCAAATAAAAGGGGGTGAAGACGTTTATTTTCTAGCCAGCCTTGGCATGAATAGGAACGAAGGAAATTTTCAAATAAAATGGGGTATTTTTATTCTCTTCTCCCATGATAGTCATATCCATTACAATCAAAATGTGTTGGATCCTTGAGTGTCTTTTCACACAAAAATTGAGATAGGAATTTATGGGCATTGGATCCTCCAAATTACAATGCCTTATTTTTTTGTTGCATATGCTAATTAAGGATTCCATGGTGAGACACAATTTTTCATGTGGTTTTTTGGTTTTGGAGTTATGGTCTACGACTATGGGTGTTTCTTCCTCCCTCATCCCCAACCTTTTCTTTGGTAATGCAATCTTGGGAGCAAGTGACAATGACACTAACAAGAGTTTCTTGATGACCTAGCTCAAGTCTCTAGAGGAAATTTCCTTTGATGTCCTTGAGGTATACCCATTCTAGCATATGTTACTCCTTGAGCTTGTTATGTCCACCACAAAGGAGATGGTTGTGTGAGATGTGAGCTTGATGAGAATTGGCATGAAAAGTGTGAGCATGGGATGAGAGAAGTTCAACAACTTGTGGTGTCTTTGGATTTGCAATGTTGTTGATGGCATGAGGAATGGGAGGGGAAAATATCAGTGGAACTTCAAGACATTGAAACAATGATTCAATTGAGACTTCTTTAGGTGTTGGAGAAAGAAATGTAGGCCTTCATGCAAAATTCAACGAAGTAAATTTCTAGAATTAGACTTGAAAGTGGAATCTATGGTTTCACTAGTTAATTGAATTTCTTAGTTCTTCAATATCCCAAGAGAAAGAACTCAATCCCCTCCTTTAACCAAGATTTCTTCAAGCTCGTTTTCAAAAGTAGACTTCTCCAAGTTGATATTAAAAGTAGATAGTCAATATGGTCTCCATGTCTCAACATTGGCACTAGTGTGAGCATGGGATGACAAGATCTCTATAAATTGTGGTGTCTTTGGATTTCTAGTGGTGTGGATGGTATGAGGAATGGGAGGGGAAAGTACCAATGGAACTGGAACTTGAAATTCATGATAAAGTTTGGTTTGTCATTGAAACAATGATTCATTGATATTTCTTCAAGTGTTGGAGAAAGTAATGCAATCCTTCATGCAAACACGTTGAACCAAATTTATGAAATTAAATTTGAAAGTGGACTCGATGACTTCACAGGTGAATCAAATGTTTGAGTTCCTCAATATCCCAGGGACTCAAATATTCTCCCTTGAGTGAGATTTCTCCACGTTCATATTCAAAAGTAGATTTTCAAGATGGTCTTCATGGCTCAACATTGGCATTGGCCACTAGTGGAAAGGATTCTTGCTTTGAATATGAATTAGCCAAATGCTACATGTCATGAGGAACCCAACCAAGAGCCAAGAACTTGAGGTGCCTCAATGCTCTTCATGGCTTTAATTTTAATTTAGTTTGTTTTATGTTATGTATTATCGAGCAAAGGTTATTTTGGGTCTTCTGGAACAAAGACAATAAATTGCACTCAAGAGTTGTAACTCTTATTTTTATATTTTGTGTTAAATTTTGTAATGGTTGTAACTCTTCTTTTTATGTTTTGTGTTAAATGTTGTATAGTTTAGATTGGATTTTTTTATGAAAAAAAGATATTTCTCACAATCCCCCTAATCCTACGATTACACATCTTATTTCTCACAAGTCTACTGATCCCCTTCCCATAATTTACAAAGCAACTAGTGTTCAAACTCTAGTGCCCACTAAGAATTTAACTTGCCAATAAAGAAGATCAAGAAGAAGTATGACTTCTGTCACTAAATTGCATTTTGATTTTTTTTCATGCATTTTTTGTTTTAGTATTTTTCACATTCCTCCACTGTTTGGATATAGTTGTTGAACCATCTCTGAGTTTGATCGAATAATGAATCCAGTAGGATTTACATGGATTTGTCTATTCTTTTTATGTCATGTTCTGATATGAACCCCTGTAACGGATAAGCCTCATTGGCTCGACGAATGTAACAAAATGCATAAAGCATATTATTGATGCTATCAACTTTTATCTCCCTCTAATTTGTCTTTTTTATGCCATTGCAACATATCAAGAATCATCAGAAGGACCTGACAGGATCCAATATATGGGTATTGATCTCTTTTAGCCATTTCAAGTGTTTTTATCCACATGCACATGTAAATATCTTAGATTATGGTCTTGTAATAGTTCAAGAAGTGACTTTGTGCCTATATGTTATTCTGAATGTTTTGATCTATGAATTGATCAAATGTGAAAAGTGCTTAGTCTGTTCCACATCGACTTCTCTTGTATAATTGAATTATGTATACAATATGGATAATCTAAGCCAGTAGTTTAGAGAAGTTTTCTTATTCCCAAATATTATAAGAAAACTTAGTTAGGAAATCGCAAAACACCGTCCCAACAATTTTCTGTGTGTCAAGCCTAATGGCCAAAAGAAATTTGACGGTTTAACAATCTTTTTTTCATCTTCTTAGCAACTATTGAAAGTCTTAACCCTTACAAGAGTTCTAATTGGAATAGTAATCATCTGAGACTGATTGTGTCTTCTCTTGGTTTTCCATTTCATTTGATCATGTGGGAGGATACTTAGAAATCAAAATTAATGTTTGGGCTTAGGTCGTTTTGGAACCGGGATTTGCATTTCAGGTCCTGGAACGTTTTTTTTATAACTTACTGAAATATGTCAATGATAAAGATGGATAATGCTTGACAATGTTGTCGAATTTTCTTGCATCTTGCTTAGCTTTGTACCATACTTAGCCCTTCTATACCTAGTTGCAGTTTTCTTCTACACGAATATTTTGCAAAGGTAACAAGATTTCTTTTTGAACACTTTTTGGGGATGGTAATACATTCATGTTTCTTTGATCTCAGTAGTCACATTTAAGGATGTTCTGTAAGAGCATTTTCACTCAGTTGTTATTTCTAGATTTTTTTATATTTATTTTAATTTTCAGCACCTCCTAGTATTGAACATTCCTACTTGCAAACTGTAAATAGTAAGCAGTAAACAATGAATAGGAATGAAACTATGGTATTGAAACTTACTTGTGAATGATGGACGACATAATCACAGGTCCAATTGCGGGTGCAGGATTTCAACCCTGCAAAGTGCAACAACATGTCCAATTGTGGGTGCAAGACCTCAACCTTGCAAAGTTGAAGCAAACAAGGGTGCAAAATTTTAACCCTGCAAAGTGAAAGAACGGGTCGAATTGTAGGTGCAGGACTTCAACCTTACAAAATTGAAGCAAACAAGAACAAACAACAAACAACAAACCAATGAGCAAGCACCAAGATGTCCAACTGCAACTGCAGGACCTGAACTTTGAAAATTTGAAGCAAACAACAATAAACGACATCCAACAAACCAACGAACCAGTGAGCAAGCAATAACTAGTGAACCAATGAAGAATATATGTATCTTCAATGATGACTAGATTGCATTCCAAATATAGAATAAATATGAAACATATGATGTAGAAGAAACTCCATCATTATAGTCGACTATGCGAGTGTCGGTGGACAACAGTATTACCCAAATTCACTGCATACAAGATTGTATCCAAAAATTGAAGAAAAATGTATTGTGATAGACTTGTTAAGTAAACATTTAAAACTGTCAAGTCTGTTAATTAAACATTTAATGTTGTTAAGCCTATTAAGTAAACTCGCGCTGTGTAAACATTTAAAAAAGAATGCATTATGTTAGGCCTATTTAAGTAGTGTTCATGCTCAAAACTTTGGATATATAAACATTTAAATAAAAATAATAAAAATTCAAAAAGAGTGTGAATGCTCAAAACTTTGGATATCTAAACATTTAAAACATTGAGAATAACAAAGATAATAAAAAGACAAATTAATATGAAGTCAACCAATTATAGATATGGATAGCTATAACCTCTCTACGCCTTCTAGAGAGACGCCTTCTAGAGAGACTAATAAGAGAAAGTTTGTAATGAACAATTTATTATAATTCCCCTTAAATATCCCACCATTTAGGAAAATATATACTATCTCATTACAACACTTCTCTTCCTATACAGCAAATACCAATTGAATAAGTAATTTTGTTTGTACAGCAAATACCAAATGAATAAGTAATTTTGTTTGTAATGAGAGATTTAATATAATTCTATTTCTAATCATTTCGAATTTGATTAGAAAACTAACGAAAACCATGGCAATAAGATGTTATGCAATAAAATTAAAATACTGCAAAAAAAATGAAAATATCACGCTTACTTGCAAAACCACAAGATGGAAGGTCAGCTACACTGTAATTTCAGACAAGATTTTAACTACGGAGTCTCCTTCTTGCAGTGAGGGGAATGCAGAGAACCAGTGAAGTAGGGAGGATTGAAATTACATTAACTTTGTGGCGATCAGTAAGATGATCAGTTGCCTTCTGTAATGTTTGTTCCCTCATGCTAAAAATTAATCTATTATTGGCTCACAATATCGTTGCGTTTACTCCACATATACAACCTA
>JASDQU010509982.1:630-23340 GCA_032191745.1 Picea mariana | reverse complement strand
AGTGGAGAGGAGTTATCCAAGATGAATCTAGGAGCCAAGATGGGGTCCAAGAAGGCCTAAAAATAAAAGTTCCCAGAATCTCTTCAAAACAGACGTGTGTGTAGACCTCGTCGATACAAACCCAACGCAACTTGAACAGGCTCAAACAGATATAGTATGCGAAAGATATCATAGTCTGTTCGTTTTGCTAAACATGCAAAATTTGTTGACTGTATAGTCCGTACAGTGTTGATGTGGCAGCTGAATGTACAGTCCGTATGACCGTATAGGTGATGTGTCAGTGGTGCATTGGCATGCTGACTGGCTATGATATATGACAGGTGGATGTGTCAGAGTGTGACACATGGCACCACTATAAGGGTGACACATGGAACAAGCTGACATGGCAAGGTCCGTACGACACGTGGCAACGGGCTGGCGTGGCAGGTACAGTGGATGTTGACTGGGTAGATATTGTGACAGGTGGTCGAATGATAATTTCACACTTGGAATTTTTGGGTGAATGCGATGGTGCCACGTGGCTCAGTCTAAGGCTTCCACGTGGCACCCCTCCATTGGTCGGACAATTTGGTTGCAAAATGGAATGGACTCTCGGGGAGTCGAACCCATGAACTTTGGTCTGGGTGAGTGACTTGGTAGGGTTGGGCTACCATCCCACCCTCAGTGTTCGTTGTAAACCAAGGGATAAAACTTTTATTTAAAGTGAAAGGCGGGTTCGTTTGGCAGAGAATAGGGTTGGGGCTAGGCCCCAGCCCCCGACGCACCTGCATAGGACCCTGTCATGTAACCAAAGGCGCAGACACTCCAATGCATAGCCATGTGATATATCCCTCGATGTGATTACAAACGACTTGTTGCATAGAACCGTCACATATGACCACTCCATACACGTTGGTGTGCGCGGATAACTGTTGGGGTCTAGCCCCCAATCACGTTGGAATAGCATATGACTCTATCTACAGGGTTTGGCATGAAGGTTTAGGGGTTAGCCCCGATCAGTCGGGCTAGCCCAACGACCAAGCGCATAACCAGAAGGGAGATAAACAACCTATAAGAATGTGGAGCTTAGAGATATGGCCATATGGCCATGAGTGCGACCAAGGGTGAACAACTAAGGGCTAAGAGCCAGAGCCAGCCTAGAACATGGCTACATGGAAGTGCGCTATGACTAAGAGCCTGGGATTTGGGGGCGACACCCTTAATTTTGGTCAAATAGTGGATTTTTAACTATATGATAAGATTTTTAATGGATTTTAAGCCTGTTTGAGGGGATCTAATCCATTTTTGGAGGATCTTGGGCCCTTTTTGAGGTGAGATCTTGGGGAGAAGTTGGGAGGTTGTTACCCACTTCAAGTCTATATAAACCAGAGGTTCTTGATGCCAGGAAGGAGTTTCATATGAGGAAAATGCTAATGAATTGTTGAGGCAAAGCCATTTTTATGCAGGGAAGCCATTGAGGAGCGCACCTTTGCGGGCCATTTCTGGGAGATTCGTTCATCCGTTTTCAATGTCGTTAGTTTTGATGGGTTCTTGAGATCTAGCAGAACACAACTAGCTCATTTTTGTAATCCATTGGCACTTTTATGATGTACATTTGAAGCTTTGAATATAAATAAGAAAGCCTTGCCCACTAAGACGACGGCCTGGAGACTTAGGTGAGATTACTGAACTCCGTTATCACTTTGGTGTTTATGGTTTGTTTTTCTGCATGCTTATTTCCAGATATATATATTTCTACATGGCTTCCATGTTGAATCTTTAATTCTTCCTCTTTCATTCAATTCCTAAATGGTAAAATAACTCATGCAAAATAACTCAACCATTGTCGTTAAAAGATCTTTTCGGATCACTTGGGAGAGGATGACTAATGTGGTCACCCATTCCATGCCTAAACAAGTTGCAACATCTCACAGAACTCAAAAATGCTACTACGTTAGGTTTTTATGCCCCGAGGTGGAATTGGCCAAGAGTCCTCGAAATTGTTTGGGATGCGACTTGCAACTCGGCATAAAATGCAAATTGAGACTCGAATTGAGGAATCATCGACTCCAATGGATTACTGGGTTAATGTTTCAGCTAGAGAACCCCTCACTTCTAGGTCCCATGTCTCATAAGTTTTTTTTTTCATCGATTTCGAGAACTTGTGTTTTGCTCAGTTTGAAGACCTACAACATTCGGATTAAGGGGTTGAATTTATGAAATCATCCCTCATGAGCGAATGAATAATATGGTCACCAATTCCATGCCTAAAAAATATTGTATCATCTCAGGGAACTCAAAAAATTTTCTTTGTTAGGTTTTTATGCAACTTAGGAGAAATTGGTCAAGAGTCCCCAAAATGGTTTGGGATGCGACTTGCAATTGGGAATATAACAAAAAAATAGACTCAGATTGAGGAACTGTCATCTGTGTTGGATTCCTCGCATATGATTTCAGCTAGAGCACCCTTCACTCTTGGGTCCCATGCCTCATAAGTTGTTATTTTCATCGATTTTGAGAACTAGGGTTTTGCTTAGTAAGAATCAATGAAATATTTGGATTTAGGGGTCCAATTTATGAAACCATGCCTCAGGAGTAGATGGACAATGTGATCACTTAGTCCATTCCTAAACAAACTTGCAACATCTCACGAAACTAAAAAATCCTGCTCCGTTAGGTTTTTATGTGTTGAGGAGGAAATGGCCAAGAGTCTCGGAAATGGTTTGGGATGTGACTTTCAACTGGGGATAAAACAAAAACCTAGAATCACATTGAGGAATCATCTACTCCAATGGATTAATGGGATAGAATTTCAGCTAGAGCACCCCTCACTACCGGGTGCCATGCCTCAGAAGTTGTTTTTTTCATTGATTTCGAGAACTAGTGTTTTTCTCAGTTTGAAGCAATGCAACATTTGGATTAATGGGTCCAATTTATGAAACCATATATTAGGGGTGAATGGATAATGTGGTCACCTATTCCATGCCTAAACAATCTTACAACATCTAATAGAGCTCAAAAATGTTTCTCCGCTAGGTTTTTATGCCCAGAGGAGGAATTGGCCAAGAGTCCCCGAAATGGTTTGGGATGCGACTTGCAACTAGGAATATAGAGAAAATCGTGACTCAGATTGAGGAACCATTGTCTCCGTTGTATTCATGGCATAGGATTTCAGCTATATCACCCCTCACTTCCGGTTCCCATGCCTCAGAAGTTGTTTTTTTCATCGATTTTGAGAATTAGGGTTTTGCTTAGTAAGAAGCAATACAACATTTGGATTTAGGGGTCCAATTTATGAAATGATTACTCGGGAGAAGATGGAAATTGTGGTCACCTATTCCATGCATAAACAAGATTGTATCATCTTATGGAACAAAAAAACGATGCTCTATTAGGTTTTGATACCCTGAGGAGGAAATTGCCAAGAGTCTCACAAATGGTTTGGGATCCGAGTTGCAACTAGGCATAAAAAGAAAACCAAGACTCAGATTGAGGAACCAATGAATATGATGGATTACTAGGATATGATTTCAACTAGGGAATCCATCACTTCCAGGTGCCATGCCTCATAAGTTGTTTCTTTCATCGATTTCGAGAACTAGTGATTTTCTTAGTTTTAAGCAATGCAACATTGGGATTAAGGGGTCCAATTTATGAAACCATCCCTTGGGAACAGATGGATAATGTGGTCAGCTAGTCCATGTGTAAACAAGCTTGCAACATCTCATTGAATTCAAAAGTGTTGATGTGTTAGGGTTTTATGCCCCGAGGAGGAATTGGCCAAGAGTCCCCGAAATGGTTTAGGATGCGACTTGCAACTTGACATATAATGAAGACTGAGACTCGGATTGAGGAACTGTCATCCCCATTGGATTACTCACATAATATTTCAGCTAGAGAACCCCTTACTCTTGGGTCCCATGCCTCAGAATTTTGTTTTTTCATCGATTTTGAGAACTAGGTTTTTTCTCAGTAAGAAGCAACGCAACATTTGGATTTAGGGGTCCAATTTATGAAACCATGCCTTAGGAGCGGATAGGAAATTTGGTCACCTACTTAATGCCTAAAAAATCTCACAACATCTCATAGAACTCAAAAATATTGCTACGTTAGGTTTTTATGACCAGAGGAGGAATTGGCCAAGAGTCTCAGAAATGGTTTGGGATGCGACTTGCAACTCGACATATGACAAAAACCGAGACTCAGATTTAGGAACCTTCATCTCCGTTTGATTCCTGGCATAGGATTTATGATTCAAATTTAGGAGCAGAACGAACTGATTAACAGACTGAATACGATAAACACAAAGATATGAAGAATAAAACATATATCCAGTGAACAATATATTCTATTGAAGAATGAAATAGGTTGAAACTGTAAAACTATAGAACTGAAACACTTGCTCGAATGGTGGTAGCTATCTCTGAGAAGAGATGTGGCTGCTACGCGGATATTTCTAAGAAGAATGGATTACAATGAGGCTCTAGAGGCCTTTTTGATATTACTCATGAATGCCCAAACCCTAGACATCCAAAAACCTAACCCTAGAAGGTGAAACACCAAAAGTCATGTGGGCCCCTATGGGTAAGTTGGTACCTCAACTTCCCACGGTCGTAAATTTTGCATACGGCCTCCATTTTAGGCGCGTTATAGACCATTGTTAAGGTATTTCAGAGAACTATACATTCCACCATCAAAATTTGAATCCGTCTACAGTTTGACTATGGTGAGACAAAAAAAAAATGTTCAGGGCCCCAAAGCGGCCCTGGAAGTACAACAAGATGTGATTACATGAAAACATACAAAATAATCAAGTTGGATTAGGTGAGAGGCCACCAGTATCCCCCTGGAGGATGTGTGGGGTTTCATACATCCCCATAAGTGTAGAACCCACAATTACAAAAAAGTACAAAAGAACGTGTTGAACAAAAAAGGACAAGAGGAGCCAGTTGGAATAGGTGGGTGGCCACCAATATCCACCTGAATCAATACTCCCCCATTAATTAGGAAGAAATGGTATCCATTACGTTGAGTTCCCCCATTACGTGAGGAAACTTCTACTAGATTTGGCCCTGGGTGAGCCACTTTCCTTGGTGTAGGAGTTGCCCTGCCTTGAAAACCCGATATAGATGGATCCTCTGCTGGTGAGTGACCTTGACCTGTATTTCCACTATCTAATCAGAGGATGCTTGTTCCATGCAGTCAAGGTTGATATCTGTTGGTTTCACCGGTTTTGCAATCTCTGAGGTGTCCAATAATGGTGGAAAATATGGCCGAAGGAGGTTCACATTGAACATTGGATGCAAGCCAAGGAAGGGTAGATTGTTGAGCTCAAAAGAATTCCTACCCACAACCTTGGTGATAGTGTAAGGCCCATAGCGAAGTGGGTGAAGCTTCTGATGGGGCCTCGTGAGATGCTCCTTCTGCAAATGTAACCAGAATTTGTCGCCAACCTGAAAATGGTGTGGTACCCTGTGTTGATCATGGAGTTGCTTGTACTTAGCATTGGATTTCTACAAAATATCCTTGACCTGTTGGTGGATGTGTTGAATCCACTCAATGAATCTGGTGGCTTTGTTGATCGTAGATTGATCATGGGAAGAGTCTATCTATGTGGTGGAAAGAGGAAGTGCAACATCAATGGGTCCCAAGAGTTGGAATTTCAGACCCACCTGAAATGGGATATGGCCGATGGAGCTATGGAGAGCCCTGTTGTAACTATGTTGCACATAGGGGAGACTCTCATCCCATGTACATGGATTATTATAATTGTACATGCAAAGGATGTGCACAACAATACGATTGACTACCTCTTTTGGTCGTCAGTTTGGGGGTGGAAAGCAGTGGATTTTGTGAGCTTGGTGTCCAACAGTGACCAAAGACTCGACCAAAATGTGTTGAGGAACTTGTTGTCCTGGTAAGATATGATGATCCATGGTATCCCAAAGTGGAACCACACTCCTTTGAAGAATATCTTAGCAGTATCTACCACTGTGAGGATGGCCATCTTCGAAAACCGATCAATGACCAAAAATACACAGTAATTTCCTTGCTTGGTGGACGACAGGCCAGACATGTAATCCATTGAGATGGTTTCCTGAGGCTTCTCGGGAATAGGAAGAGGGGTGTATAAGCCTTGCTTCTTTATGGTTGGCTTGGAAATGGCACAGACATTGCAATATTTGATATACCTGCTGAGGTCCTGTCGAAGTTTTGGCCAAT
Source organism: Picea mariana (assembly GCA_032191745.1). NCBI lineage: Eukaryota > Viridiplantae > Streptophyta > Pinopsida > Pinales > Pinaceae > Picea > Picea mariana. Next base: position 17,139 of record JASDQU010509982.1, on the reverse strand, counting down.
AAAAATGTTTATGAAGAATGACCACAGTTTTCTCCACACCAAAATGTCCTGCCACTTGACTGTAGTGGGCTTCCCAAATCATCTTTGCATGCTCAATTGTAGGAACACATAGATGTCCCAGGTGGCATAAGAGTCTGTACTAAATGTGAAAATCGATGACAGTCATGCCTATACCCAAGAGCTGATAGGTGGTGGCGAATTCTGGATCTTGCTGATAAATTTGGGGCCACTCAGATGCTTCATGTCCACAGGAATGGAGCACAATGGTGAGTGTAGCCACAGAAGGCTTACTGAGGATGTCAAAGAACCTATTTGAGATGCTTGTCTTATAGTTGATATTAATATGGAGTTTCTGCAGGTAGGTGGACCACTTCTGATGATGGTCGTTCTGCAATTTCCCTTGTGTCTGTATGAACTATAGAGGCTTGTGATCGATGTGTATGATCGTCTCTTTTCCCAGAATGTAACATTTCCATTGATGACAGGCTTGTACAATGGAATACATTTCCTTGTCATAAGTGGGGTATTTCCGGACAGTATCGGAGAGTGTCTCACTATGGTATGCCATCAGATGCCCGTGCTGAGTGAGAACTGCGCCCACAACATAGTCATATGCATCTGTCTCAATATCGAATAGTTGTTGTAGATCGGGCAAGGAGAGTACTGGACATGAGCACAAGAGATGCTTTAGATCATAGAATTCTTGTTTCTTCTCCTTCCCCCACACGAACTTGGCCCTATCATCTCCCTGGGTCACCTGGATGGGGGCCCATGAATATGGGAGAATCTCAACATGAACCGTCGGTAGAAGTTGGCTAGTCCTAAGAAGCTTCGAAGATTGGTTAGTGTGATCGAGGCTGGCCAGTCACAGATGACTTGGATCTTATTTGAATCAACATGTACCCCATGCTCATCAACAATGTAGCCCAATTATTGGACCTTGTTCATGCCAAAAGATCATTTTTCCAAGTTGGCATATAGCTTGTGTTGCCGTAGAGTGCTCAAAACTTATTGAATATGATGCATGTGCTCCTCCCACATTATGTTGAAGATGAGGATTTCATCCACAGATACCACCACAAAGGATTTTGTGAAGCGTCTCAATAGATCATCCATCAACCTCATGAAAGTGGCTGGTGCATTTGTTAAGCCAAAGGGCATGACTAGCCATTCGAAGAGACCTTATTTACATTTGAAGGATGTCTTCCATACATCATTTGGTTCGATGGGAACGTGGTGGTAGCCAAACTTTAGGTCAATCTTGCTGAAGAACTTTTCCCCCTTGAGTTGGTCAAGAAGGTCATCAATCCTGGGAATGGGGTATCGGTTCCTGACTGCGATTTTGTTTAAGGCTTTGTAACCAATGTAGAGTCGCCACATCCCATCCTTCTTCTGCACCAATACAATCAGGCTTCTGCAAGGGGAGGATCTAGGTCTGATGTGCCCCTTTTGAAGGAGCTCTTAGATTTTTTTCCTGATTTAATCATTTTCTATCAGTAAGTGAAGATAGACTGGTCCATTAGGTAGAGGTGCACTGGGGGTCAAATCAATTATCTGCTTGACTTGGCAGTGTGTCGGTACCCCTGTAGGTGAGGAGAATATGTCTATGTATTCTTCCACGATATCGTCCACTTCCTTCTTCTATAAAGAGAGGCTCTATGTAGAGGCCATGGATGTGGCAACGAACTTCTGCTTACTGTGAGAATAGATCACAAAGAATACGAACTTCCCAATCTATGAGATGACCTTACTGCATTCCTTAGCAGAGATTAAAGAAATAACAGTAGGCGATGATACCTATGGTATCCTATACAATTGTCTACCCAAAGTAATAATAACATTTATGGGTCTAGACTCATACATAAAATGACGCGTCTACAAATATGGTTGTTCTAAAATAACATCACAAACATCAATGGGATCAATATAACATAGTACCTCANTAGTTTGGTTTGTCATTGAAACAATGATTCATTGATATTTCTTCAAGTGTTGGAGAAAGTAATGCAATCTTTCATGCAAATGCGTTGAAACAAATTTCTGAAATTAAATTTGAAATTAAACATCAATGGGATCAATATAACATAGTACCTCATCTTTGAAAGGCTTGATGTCATAGGGAAGACAACACTGTTGGCTAACACAAAGATCTCTTCCTTGGCAAAGCCAACCGATGGTGTAGGGCCACAGGTGCGGTGTCGTTGGAAATTACAACCGCTTGACGACCTCTACTGAAATCAGGTTCTTCTTACTCTCGCTATCAACAATGAAATGAAGCGGAGTTCCCTTTACCCACATCTGCGAGTGAAAGAGATGTTTTCCTTCCTCTGGTTCTTCTGGTTCGCTTGGTCGGACTTTGGTGGTAGCGACAGTGGTAATGGGTTCAAAATCGATAATCCACATCCCTCCTTTATTATTTGATTCAGAATTAGAATAATCCTCTGACTCTAAAGACTTCAGTTTAAACATGAGTGATTTCTTGGAGCGACATTATTCGTTGTTGTGCCAAGGGATTTTATGGTACTCACACCATTTTCTCATGTCCTTCTTTGTCTTTTCATTGCCCTTCTTGTGTTGTGGCTTGGACTGGTTTACTCGAGGGTGGCCATATCGACATGGTCCCTTGCTGTGTGGGTTGGGGCTTCGTTTTCCCTGCTTCAGCTGTGAGGGGTTTGCAGATCCATACTCTTTCATTTTCTGCTTAAATTTCTTCTCGATCTTAGACGTGTATCTATAAGTCGTGCCCAATGAGGCAATGTCCAGAAAATCCATTTCTGTTTGAATGTATCTATGTAAAAAACCATGGTATTTGAGCACCATATGACGCTCATAGTATTTGATACCCAATTTGGTGCACATGGTATGGAAAATATTGGTGAAATATGGTGTTGTTTGGTCCCTTTCTTGACGTAAGGTGGTCCATCTAGTGTACTGGTCCTCATAGCTTCCAACAGGGTAGTAATGTTCTTTAATGGTGTTTCGGAAGGAATCCCATGTAGGGGACACAACAAACATTGCAAATTCCTCTGCGACCCTTTTATGAGAGTAAGTATCCCACTAGTCTTTAACATGGGAAACGACCTTAAGGAGTGCAAAAGTGATCTTTTCCCTATTTGAAAAATTGTGGAATGGAAAATAAACTTCAAGCAGATTCAACCATTTATCTACAACATACACATCTATTAGTCCTTCAAATAATGGAATATCAAAATTTAGATGTACCTTGAAGGGGGTTTCATGGCCACTTGATGAATATGCTTCTCCTGTGGGAAGTCATCGAAGGATCTACATGAATTTTTCCATCATTTCGTTCCTTTATCGTGTCAGGGCTTCCTTGAGAAAAATTTTAATAGGATCTCTTTCTCCATCATCTCTCTTTTCGTCCCCCATGGGTTGTTGTCAGGCTCGGCGTGACCAATCTTTCAATGGATCGATTGGTTTGAGACCCAACTTCTTGTACCCAAATCTTGTTGGGGACATGCACGAAGAAAAATAAATGAAGAGCAGACCAATATGATACCACTGATCCGGATTTAGGAGCTAAAAAAACTGATTAATAGACTAAATACAATAAACACAGAGATATGAAGAATAACACATATATCCAATGAACAATATCTTCTATTGAATAATGAAATAGGATGAAACTGTAAAACTATAGAACTGAAACACTTGTTTGAATGGTGGTAGCTATCTTTGAGAAGAGATGTGGCTGCTACCTAAATCCGTCTGAGAAGAATGGATTACAATGAGGCTGTAAAGGAATTTTTGATATTACTCATGAATGCCAAAACCCTAGACATCCAAAAACCTAACCCTAGAAGGTGAAAAACCAAAATTCATGTGGGCCCCTATGGGTAAGTTGGTGTAAGTTGATACTTCAACTTCCTAGGGTCATAACTTTTGCGTACGAGCCCTATTTTAGGTGTGTGATAGCCTGTTTGAAAGGAATTTTAGAGAGCTACACATTACTCCATTAAACTCTAACTCCGTCTATAGTTTGACTCTAGCAAGCCAAAAAAACAATGTTTAGGGCCGCAAAATGGCTCTGTAAGTACAACAAGATGTGTTGACATGAAAACATACAAAATAGTTCAGTCGGATTAGGCGAGAGGCCACCAGTATTAACCTAGAGGATGTGTGGGGCTTCAAACAAACCTAGAAGTGTAGAACCCACAATTACAAAAAAGTACAGAAGAACGTGCTAAAAAAAAACAGACAAGAGGAGCCAGTTGGAATAGGTGGGTAGCCACCAATATCCACCTAGATCAATTTCAGCTAGAACACTCCTCACTCGTATATCCCATGCCTCATAAGTTGTTTTTTTCATCATTTTTGAGAACTAGGGTTTTTCTCAGTAAGAAGCAATGTAACATTTGGATTTAGGGGTCCAATTTATAAAACCATGCCTCGAGAGAATATGGATAATGTGGTCACCTATCCCATGTCTACAAAATCTTGCATCATCTCAAAGAACTCAAAAATGTTGCTCCATTAGGTTTTTATGCACTGAGGAGGAATTGGCCAAGAGTCCCCAAAATGGTTTGGGATGAGACTTGCAACTGGGAATATAATGAAAATCGAGACTCAGATTGAGGAACCATCATCTCTGTTGGATTCTTGGCATATGATTTTAGCTAGAGAACCCCTCACTCTTGGGTCCCATGACTCGAAAGTTGTTTTTTATTGATTTTGAGAACTAGGGTTTTTGTTAGTAAGAAGCAATGCAACATTTGGATTTAGGGCTCCAATTTATGAAACCATGCCTCGGGAGAGGATAGAAAATGTGGTCACCTAGTCCATGCCTAAACAAGCTTGCAACATCTCACGGAACTCAAAAATTATGATCCATTAGGTTTTTATGCCTGGAGGAGGAATTGGCCAAGAGTCCCCAAAATGGTTTGGGATGCAACTTGCAACTGGGAATAAAATGAAAACCAAGACTCTGATTGAGGAAATGCTAACTATGATGGATTACTAGGATAGGATTTCATTTAGATAACCCCTCACTCTTGGGTTCCATGCCTCGAAAGTTGTTGTTTTCATCGATTTTGAGAACTAGTGTTTTGCTCAGTTTGAAGCAATGCAACATTTGGATTAAGGGGTCCAATTTATGAAACCGTCCCATGGGAGAGGATGGATAATGTGGTCACATATTCCATTACTAAACAATCTTGTTGCATCTCACAGAACTCAAAAATGCTTCTCCGTTAGGTTTTTATGCCCTGGGGAGGAATTGACCAAGAGTCCCCGAAATGGTTTCGGATGCAACTTGCAACTAGCAATATAATGAAAAATGAGACTCAAATTGAGGAATCGTCATCTCCGTTGGATTCTTGGCATATGATTTCAGCTAGAACACCCCTCACTCTCGGGTCCCATGCCTCAGAAATTGTTTCTTTCATTGATTTCGAGAACTAGGGTTTTGCTCAGTCATAAGCAATGGAAGATTTGGATTTAAGGGTCCAATTTAAGAAACCATGCATTGGGAGTGGATGGACAATGTGGTCACCTAATCCATGCCTAAACAAGCTTGCAACATCTCATGGAACTCAAACATGTTGTTCCATTAGGTTTTTATGCCCTGAGGAGGAATTGGCCAAGAGTCCCGAAAATGTTTTGATAATATTTAAGTATTTCATAGAATTTAATATAGCTAATCATGCTCTTATTAAAATGTAGAAGAGAATCCCCATTTTGAATTATATTATTCCATTAGACCTTTAATTGGTAATGTTGGTAAAACTAGAGTTAGAAAAGAATTGATGCATGTGGTTTCTTATCGAGATGATTCTAAACTATTTCATTACGTTTAGAAGAAAAAAATTTGTAAATGGTTATTTATTGTGGGAATATTTTTAATATTATTGCCACTCTTGAATAGACTTAAACCATGAAGCTTTATTTTGGTGAAGAAGTATAGAGTGTATGTTTTATACAGTGCCTACAATCCACCCATAACACATTGTGTGAACATGTAAATGAATGAACATTCATTTGTCTAAAATAACATTAGATGTTATCATTGTAAAAATGGTTGATTGAATTTGAATCTACCTGCTATGAGAAATAGTCGAATTTGAATTTGATTGATTCTAACTCATTTGAATTTTAATTTGAGGGTGAATATTTCAATAAATTTGATTTACATATAATTCATATGTTCAGTATACATCATTCTAATTGAACTTTACAAGTTTTCTTTCTTGTTTTGATATGTGGACTACATCAAAGAAAGCAACCAAGTAATAAGGGTTGCAGAGCATGATGCCATGCATATTGGAAAATGGGTCATTGAAGGCCTGATTAGAACATGTTTGAATCTAGATTACCGTGAGAGGTAAATAAAGTGAAAACCATCATAGGAAGCTGCAAATTTACCAATATTTGGATTGCAACAATAAATAACACATGTGGCTAGCAAAGCAAACATGAAATGTGAAACTTTTTTTCTCACCTTAAACTTTACTTTTTTTACAAAGTAGAATTGTATGCTTTTGAAGTAGAAATTATAGCTTAGGTGCATGAACTAAGTATTGATACTTAGATGAAAACATCGCAACTCATGATTTATTATGTGAATGGAAGAAATACCATGGATTTTTATTAAATATGTTGTGGAATTCCATGCTATGTAGAGAGGACGTGGAAGGAAGAATTCCTTGACTTTTTTCTTATTTCTGTTCTAAGACTTTTGCGATTATTGTTATGTTCAGAGAGAGCTTCCGGATCCATCGCATAGGTTTTGTTTTCTTCGACGTTTCGGACCAAACTAGTGTGGTCCATCATCAGGAAAGCGCTTTTTTCTTATTGTTCTATTATATTTTTCTATATTGAGAAAGCTACTATGCATGAATATTTAAGGCATGGGAATGTTAATAAATACGAGAGAGTAAAATGGTTGGAATACATTTGCACTAATAGACACATTGAGAGATTAGATGTGGTAGAGTGCATATAGATATATACTAGAGAATATATGATGTTGTTTAGTGATTAAGAGTGTTGTGACACATGCAATGAATATGACATGATAACTGGTGTGGTTGTTTATTTTTGTATGGTTAGGAATGGTTGAATATGTTGATAACATAACTACCTATGATAGACAACCTCATGAAAAGGATAAGGACAAGATGATGCTTGTAAAGTAATTGATGAAGGGATCGTGTGAGTTTACATGAGGCATTGGCTCATCATGAATGTTGATGGAAACCATGCAGGTATGAAAATTAATCATGCCAATATAGCATGTGATTTGAAAGGAATTGTGTAAGAATTCCATCAATCATACTTGATATCTTCATTGATATGTTTATATGAATGTTTGAATGCATGTATTCCATTGATACCTAGGTGGGCTATGAAAAAGGAACGAATCTTCTAATACATAAAGATTGTTAGAATCTTTGTAATGCGTTCATGAGTTGCTATGTCATGATTGAGGTTGTTAATAGTAACAACTATAGTGAATGAGTAATTTCATTCATGTTATGAATTTGTATACCATGTGAAACTGAATTCGATGTCAGACAACCATAGCATGTGAGAATTGGAAAATGACTATAGCACTACACAAATATCCAATGTTCTTCCTATTTGTAATCGATATTTTGGACTGTAACCACTTTTCCAACATTCAAGACCACTAACAGATCATATTCCTAGTGTTGTGTTTGGGTGCAGAAGGAAGGTATCCAAATGGTTGAATAAGTAGTAGTGAAGTTTTTGGATGATGCATAGCAGTGTTGGTTTGGTCCTCCAGCCTATCTTGGTAAAACACATGAGATTGAATTATGGTAAGTTTGACTCAATGAGAGGATGCATTGAATAAAGATGCAGAATTAATTATAAATCATACAAATAGTGATCCTACAATTATAAATTGTGTTGGTACATATGTTAGATGCATTAAGTGGATGCATGCTTGTAATGAATATATAATTAACAATAGTTTCATTTCAGTTCATACGATATGCAATGGGAAGTGATTGAATTATTAGTGTGTTATAATTCTAAGATCACTTCTCGGGTTGTTGTAAATATTACAGTCCATAATGAGTCCATAATGAAGACTAGGTGCTATTACATGAAACAACCAAACATTATGAGAAGAGTCTCATACTTGTTAAATCTAATTTCTATATTAAATAAGTTTGAAACAAAATATTTATTATTAAAATTATTATGATGATATCTCATGTAAAATGTGTGTATATGATACATGTGAGATTATGGATCTGTCTAGGAAAGACAGACGATGGTTGCTAAAGCTAGAAAGAACAAAGAGAATGCCACTATAGTGACACTCAAACCCTACGATGTGCCTTGATCGTTGTTGAACAATGACCCTATTGACATAGTTAACTACGATCAATGAACTCCAAGAGGTTTGAAGTCTATAAAATGACCAGTCAAATTCATTTGAAGGCAACATTGTGTAGCTTGACAATGAGGAACTTGGAGCAAATCAATATCAGTCAACTTGAAGTAACTCAATAATGGAAAACTTGCAATAGCTAGAGAGAGAGTTCATGGATTATCCAAACGTCTCCATATGAATGAGAATGTTGCGATATAGCGAAGATTCTTTTTATAAAATTTAATGCTTCAAGATTCTTCTAAATTATAGAAGCAAAGTAATTATTATTTAAACTTCCTTATAAGTGAAATTGCATAATTAACTAAAACATGTGATAGTAGTTTATTCATAAAGTTACTTGAATACTTTTTTGGTGGTTGAAATGTTGCATTTGTATAGTATTATTGAGGAAAACATAATTTGTGTGTAACATATTGATGGTTGTAATGTTACATCTGTATAGTGTTATAGAGGAAAGCGCAATTTGTGTGTAACACATTAACATATAGTTTGGTTTCTCATAATATCTATTGGTTTTTAAACATTAAAATGAGTTTAAATTTATTTTAGTTATTTGCTATTTTTAATATAATTTTATTAAATATTAAAAATAAAATAAAACGTAAATGTTTTTATGGTAAATATATTTTATACAGACTTTATTTAGATATTAATATTTTCACTCGGACTATTAATGTTTATCAGTTAACAATACCTTGTTTACATGCATATATTCTAAATTTTGGGCATTGAAAAAATCTATGTTCTCTTCATATTCTAACTTTTGTGCATCGAAAAAATTTATGTTTTTAGCCAATAATCCCACTCAAATTATATGGCCAACCTTGGCATGGGTAGGAACAAAGGTAATCACACCTTATTCATCACATTCTAGTTATGGCTAAGTAATTTGAAGCAATCATATTTTTTCAAGTATTAAGAGCTCACAATCAAGACGTCGATCATTTGTCCAACCATGGCATGGGTAGGAATGAAGGTAATATTCAAATAAAAGGGGGTGAAGACATTGATTTTCTAGCCAGCCTTGGCATGAGTAGGAACGAAGGCAATTTTCAAATAAAATGGGGTATTTTTATTTTCTTCTCCCATGATAGTCATATCCATTACAATCAAAATGTGTTGGATCCTTTAGTGTCTTTTCACACAAAACTTGAGATAGGAATTTATGGACATTGAATCTTCCCAAATTACAATGCCTTCTTTCTTTGTTGCATATGCTAATTAAGGATTCCATGGTGAGACACAATTTTTCACGTGGTTTTTTGGTTCTGGAGTTATGGTCTACGACTATGGGTGTTTCTTCCTCCCCCATCCCCAACCTTTTCTTTTGTAATGCAATCTTGGGAGCAAGTGACAATGACACTAATAAGATTTTCTTGATGACCTATCTCAATTCTCTAGAGGAAATTTCCTTTGATGTCCTTGAGTTATACCCATTCTAGCATATGTTTATCCTTGAGCTTGTTATGGCCACCACAAAGGAGATGGGTGTGTGAGATGTGAGCTTGATGAGAATTGGCATGAAAAATGTGAGCATGGGATGAGAGAAGTTCAACAACTTGTGGTGTCTTTGGATTTGCAATGTAGTTGATGGCATGAGGATTGGGAGGGGAAAATATCAGTGGAACTTCAAGACATTGAAACAATGATTCAATTGAGACTTCTTTAGGTGTTGGAGAAAGAAATGTAGGCCTTCATGCAAAATCCAATGAAGTAAATTTCTGGAATTAGATTTGAAAGTGGAATCTATGGTTTCACTAGTTAATTGAATTTCTTAGTTCTTCAATATCCCAAGAGCAAGAACTCAATCCCCTCCTTTAACCAAGACTTCTTCAAGTTCAGTTTCAAAATTAGACTTCTCCAAGTTGATATTCAAAAGTAGATAGACAATATGGTCTCCATGGCTCAACATTGGCACTAGTGTGAGCATGGGATGACAAAATCTCTATAAATTGTGGTGTCTTTGGATTTCTAGTGGTGTGGATGGTATGAGGAATGGGAGGGGAAAGTACCAATGGAACTGGAACTTGAAATTCATGATAAAGTTTGGTTTGTCATTGAAACAATGATTCATTGATATTTCTTCAAGTGTTGGAGAAAGTAATGCAATCTTTCATGCAAATGCGTTGAAACAAATTTCTGAAATTAAATTTGAAAGTGGACTCGATGACTTCACAGGTGAATCAAATGTTTGAGTTCCTAAACTGCATTTTGATTTTTTTTCATGCATTTTTTGTTTTAGTATTTTTCACATTCCTCCACTATTTGGATATAGCTATTGAACCATCTCTTAGTTTTCTCGAATAATGAATCAATAGCTATACCAAATTCACTGCATACAAGATTGTATCCAAAAGTTGGAGAAAAATGTATTCTGACAGGCTTGTTAAGTAAACATTTAAGGTTGTCAGACCTGTTAAGTAAACATTTAAGGTTTTTAGGCCTGTTTAAGGGCCTCGCTCTATGTAAACATTTAAAAAATAATGCATTCTTAAAAAATAGTGTCCATGCTCAAAACTTTGGATATGTAAACATTTAAATAAAAATAATAAAAATTCAAAAAAGGTGTCCATGCTCAAAACTTTGGATATCTAAACATTTAAAACAATAAGGGAAAGCTTGTAATGAGCTATTTATTATAATTCCCCTTAAATATCCCACCATTTAAAAAAAAATACTATCTCGTTAAAACACTTCTCTTCCTATAGAGAAAATACCAATTGAACAAGTAATTGTTGGATTTGTAGATTTAAGTGATTATTTTTGTAAAATCCAAAACTTTGGATATCTAAACATTTAAAACAATAAGGGAAAGCTTGTAATGAGCTATTTATTATAATTCCCCTTAAATATCCCACCATTTGAAAAAATTACTATCTCATTAAAACTCTTCTCTTCCTATACAACAAATACCAATTGAACAAGTAATTGTTGGATTCTTAGATTTAAGTGATTATTTCTGTAAAATTAAGGGAGTTTTTCAGCATGTTGAATCCATTTCTTCATTCAAAAATGAATTCAGAACAACAAAAATCAGTGTTTCGTGCATTGCCAATCAAAAAAACATTTCTTATAACTGCAAATACCAATTGAATAATTAATTTTGTTTGTAATAAACGATTTAATATAATTCCATTTCTAATCATTTCGAATTTGATTAGAAACCTAACGAAAACCATGGCAATAAGATGTTATGCAATAAAATTAAAATACTTCAAACAAAAATTAAAAAATGATGCTTACTTGCAAAACCACAAGATTGAAGGTCAGCTACACTGTAATTTCAGACAAAATTTTAACTACAAAGTCTCCTTCGTGGAGGATTGAAATTACATTAACTTTGTGGAATCCATCAGCAAGATGATCAGTTTCCTTCTATAATGTTTGTTCCCTCATGCTAAAAATTAGTCTATTATTGCCTCACAATATCGTTGTGTTTATTCCACATATATGCAACCTACTCTTAACTTCTCTTTTATGTTTTCACAAGAAAGAGTTTGTTATTGCTTCACGGACACTCCTGATTACAGACGATTATTGGCTTGGCCTGTAACTTTATCGCTGGTCTGAAAGAGGAGGTCTAGTAGCTTCCTTCTCATTTTGTTTATTTGATCCGTTTCCATATCCCATTTCCATTGACTCATTCTCTTGAAGCTGATCATCCGAACAAGTTCCTTTGCTTCCCCAGACTCTGTAGATAGCATACAGTATCAGCTTCAGTGCTCCTAGAAAACATCTGAATCCATTAGGAACCTGTTGTTAAAATCACAAGAGACCCACTAATCAGTCAATCTATTAGAACTCTGTGAATGAATACAACGAATTTTCTTAGCAAGCAACGAATGGATCATGGCCAAGGAGGCCATAGATGAACCACGATGTTCCGCAGAGGAAAACGAAAAGAGAAAGGAAGAATGGCATGTACTCCACGCTCTTTGTCTTTACCACCAATCTCTGCAATGAGTATTTTGTTTAGTTCATTAATATGCAGAATTGGTACAAACTAATGGGAATACATGAACAGAGGGTAAATTACCTTAGGGTTTTAGAGCTTACCATTGCAGACAAGGGAGAGGCATACATGCAAATAGAAAATATGGTAGCAGCTAATCCACATAATAGCTTTCTGATATTTCCATGCAGTGCAAATAAAGATACCAGAGCGATTTTTATGAAGGCCACAATACCCACCATGAACAGACTAAAGATCCTGGCCTGTGCTACATATCCATATTCCCATTAGTAGCAATTTCTCTCCCCTCCCCTCACGGAAATCATCCTTTTGATGCTAAGAGCTTAATTGGGTTTTTTCTTTCTTGAAGTCATTGAATTCATTTCAGATCAGACGATCTGAAACGAATGCACTAAAATAACTATGTGAACAACAATGGTATTATCTACATATTTATACCTTCATTTTCTTTGGAGCATAAAAAAGAAACAAGAAAAGGTAAACCAACTCGATGGCAGCCCCGGTGCCATTTATGGTGCTCACAAGAAGGTTGTTAGCAGAGACGAAGGGCAGTCCATACCACGCAGACATCAAACAGTTCATGAGCGTAGATACTATGGGACACCAGAGAACTGTTCAATGGATTTATTCTTCATAATTCTCAGAATGCGATTATGAGAATTATGAAGAATAAATCCACTAAACAATTCAGAGAATGTGATTCTGCAGAACATATTCACAGAAACAATAGGTCAATATACAAATAATCATAACTTGAACTACATATCATTAATGAGGGATAAGATAATCGATACTCACATCGGCGACAAGAAGAGAAACAACGCAGTGACATTACCTGTTATTCCAAAAAGAAAAAGAAAGAGGATTAAAGCTTCTTGTGCAAATCCAAAACTGTTATATCATGTAAATCAACAACTCACCGAAGGTGCCGAAAGTGAAATGCAGAAGATTTGCCATTTGAGCCTCTAAACTATGCTCCGACTGAGGACGACTGTAAGAACAAATGTATCAATCACTCATTGGAGAAGTGAAGGAACTATGCTCCKACTGTTATAAGAGAAGAGGAGCGTAARAAGAAATGTATCAATCACTTAACTGACGAAATTGGARAAGTGGAGGAACTTTCTATCACTCATCCATTGTTCTTGGATGAGTTGAGGAATATAAGTAGCAGTATTCTTGTGTGTGAGAAGAAGTTGATTGGTAAATCTCGCCACCTCAATTCCCCGTAAAATTTGGGAAAACACCTCGTAACCCAAGTTACCATTGGTGCGTCTAAAGTGAAYCCAAGTTACSATTGGTGCRTCTMRAGKGAAWMCWCGATTTGCATCTAAAGTGAACCCAAGTTACCATTGGTGCGTCATTGCATGCCACGATATTGATSASGTTACAGGTCTCGYGTTYGATTCCACTCGCATTCCATTTCCCGTATACCGAGCAAAAATTCAATGTAAGTCCCATCATCCGACGAGAGCGTCCACTGATTTGKGGGTTTTCATTATAAATCTCCTTTGAAAACATGCAGACAAGTTACAAACAACAGGACACATAATGTCGATAAAGTCAAGTTACTATCAATTAAAAAAATTTAGCGAGGAATATCGAGTGTAGTGCACTGGAAATTAGGGATTTTTTAAAAACAAAATATGTAAAATTAAAAAATATTAAAAAATTAAGTTACTATCAAAAAATTAAAAGAAATTAAGTTACTATCAAAAAAATTAAGTTACTATCAATTAAAAAAATTTAGCGAGGAATATCGAGTGTAGTGTACTGGAAATTAGGGATTTTTTAAAAACAAAATATGTAAAATTAATCCAACTCTTCAAGTTCAATGAAAATTTTAAGAGTTAAATTTTGTGAAGGGTTAGTTTTATATTTTAAACTAAAATTCAATTAAAATTTTTAAATTTTGTGAAGGGTTAGTTCAATTAAAATTTTAAGAGTTAAATTTTGTGAAGGGTTAGTTCAATTAAAATTTTAGGAGTTAAATTTTGTGAAGGGTTAGTTTTACATCTTCTTAAAAAAAAAATTGTTAATTTTCAGATTTTTTTAATAATTCTTTCCATTTTTATAATATAAAATTATTTTATTGTAAAAATTTTTCAATTTTTTTAAAAATTATATAAAATATTTAAATATTTTTATAATAATATTATTGAAATTTTAAAAATTCATAAAATTTATCAAGAATTTTACATTTAAATATAAATATAGATTTTTAAAATTTTCAAAAATAAAGAAAAATAAAAATATTTAAATAAAAAAAATATGATATAATTGGAAAGTGTAAAATTTAAAAAGAAATAATAAAATTTATCAAGATTTTTACATTTAAATATAAATATAGATCTTTAAAATTTTCAAAAATAAAGAAAAATAAAAATATTTAAATAAAAAAAATATGATAATAATTGGAAAGTGTAAAATTTAAAAAGAAATAAAGATAAAAATATTTAAATAAAAATAACTGTGATAATACTTTAATTGGTAAATGAAATAGAAATATTGGTAAATACCACCCATTTATTGAAAAGCTGAATAAGCATATCCAACTCAGAATTATGATTATTTTGATTTTCTTACAATAAAGTGGTCATGGTGATCAACACGGGCGCTACTTTACCCACTCGATAAATTCCTTCTGCACACGAGGTTGTTTTACCRAGGCCTTTATAGTAATTTGTTGTTTTACCCAAGCCTTTATAGTAATTTTTGTTRGGTAGAAATGGGGTGATATAAGAAGTTAATTATGTTGTTTCGTAAATTTAGATTCTGAGAATTTCAAGGTCATTAGAACTTGAAACATCAAAGGTATAAATGTTGAGACTCTAAAATTATAAATGTTGATATTGTTTGTAATGTTACTTATTTAWTATTTATTTTTAGTTGATTATATTTTATTTTATTTTTRAAAAAAYTAAAAAGATGTTGAAAATYTTAGTGAGATCATGAATCTTTTTTTGAGGCAATAAGTATGAAATTAAATATTGACAAGTCAATAATATTCTAGTAGGGTKTYTGGAGAATGAAAAAGCTTTGTATTTTTAAGTCTTTTTTTTTCCACTATTGGYAACCAGATGATGGAATGAAATACTTAGGCTTTCATTTGAAAGCAAATTGATATAAAAAGGGTGACCCACAATAGTTAATACCCAAGGTAGAGAATGAACTYAATACAAGATTGGTTTTTGTCAAATAGGYTCYTGGAAACCATCCTTGTCTATTGGATGTTCCTGRCAKGGATTCCAAAAGGAGTCATGGACAAAATCARATAGAGGTASGAAAAAAGGRATGATTTTAGYCTCCTTGAAATAACTTGTTKCTCCAAAATCTCAAGGTGTATGGGACCTAAAGAACATATTCMTTTTCTTGAAGGCTTTCACACAAGACTTAGGACTCRGAAAGAGTAATAAAAGATAAATGTATTACTYTTGAATCCATAGAGGAATGYGTTAGAKATTTAGTTCAACATATTCATAATGCATAAAAAATATGGAAATTAATGGTTACAACTTTGCCCCAATAGGAAATTGGTTGGTATGAATAATTGACAGAGGTAACAAAGTGCAAATTGGTTTGGACCTTTAGATTGGAAACAATGAAGTATATAGGCTCCCACTCCAACTATTTCTGAACTTAAAAATATGGGCTACCATACTCTGAGACAAGTAGCTAAGGGAGTTAGAACTTTGGATAGGCTACAACAGTTCTTGGGAGGAGATTGGACTCCAAGATAAGAAGTTAATTCATAAATCTAAATGATGTAGAAGATAAATTGATTCATGTTGGCATTATTCATTATGTGTTGTCATTGATGGCAACATGAGTTAAACGACATGTTCAACTGGGCGCTAGATTTACCGTCGGGTTTAGTGCCTAGTTTTTCTTTTGGTTTAGCACCTGGTTTCACTCCTGGTTTAACGCCTAGTTTTTCTCCTGATTTAGTGCCTAGTTTTGGTCATGGTTTAGCACCTAGTTTTTCTCCTAGTTTAGTGCCTAGATTAACGTCAAACTTGAGATATAGCTCCCTAAATAGCACCCAGGACAGCTCCTGATTTAGCACCCCGTTTATCTCCTGATTTAGCATCTGGTTTAGCTCCTTATTTAGCGCCTGGTTTAGCACCTAGTTTAGCTCCTCGTTTAGTGCCTA
>JASDQU010509981.1:6536-40384 GCA_032191745.1 Picea mariana | reverse complement strand
CATATGGACAGTAAAAGTAAATAACATCAGTCACACATAAGGTATACACAGAGATAGATTTTTCACGAGGAAACCCATAAAGGGAGAAAACCTCTTCTTCTTCGAAATGATAGGCAGTCTTTTAAGTTCTGTACATCATCTATAATTGAGCACCAACTCAATGTGAGGCTGCTACCTCTATTTTACAAGCTGTAACTTGCTTGAGAGCACCAAATCTCTGGTTTCTCTATTACCCACTAGAAGGAAGCACCAACTCCCTGAATGTTCCAGCACCGACTGGATGGAAGCACCAAATTCCAGTTACACAGGATCCAACCTGTATAACAAAGAACACTTGCTCTCCCTTGCACCACCCTGCCACCCTGGTTTCTCTGGCTGCAACCAGATGGAAGCTACAACTTCCTGTGTTCAAGTTATCACTTGAACCTCTGAGGACAACAGTCCTCACGAGCACCTCCCGACCTCCCTAGAATATGAATGAATAAATAAATAGTCAACTACGCAGATAAATCAATTCTTACCAATCTTTCTTTGTTTTATAAGTCTAGTCTTCTTCTAACTGTTCTGCAATTCTGCTCTTCCTTTGTCTGTTTAGCAGGTCTGCTCTGCATCAACTTGTTCTGTCATTCTTCTCTACTTCAACTTGTTCTATTATTCTGCTCTACTAAAAGTTCTCTTCATCATCTGTTACTCTTCTCTGAGTTTCATCTCCCATTATGCATATTCTCAATCTTACATTGCAACTTCCATAATTTTTCCTTTCTTACAGTTTCATTCATTTTTTATACAGAACAACAACCCACACACAGTCTGTCTCATTTTCTTTTATACTTGTACACTCGACCGTTCCACTTCACATTTCCTTAGGCAAAAGAAAGACAAATGTCCGAGCAACTGAAATTCCAACTGATTGGAAATCATGAGTCTATTTCACTAACAGATTCGTAACTGAGGAGTTAACTGCAAGAGAGAACAATAATCCTCTGATCTTTGTTCAAATTCACCTACACTGTTGGATTGGCTTCATGAGATCTTGCATTCATTTTGGCATTTCTGTGGCCAAGCTTAGCACCTCTAGCTTCTACCTCCATATTCCATCGATGTGATCAATAGCTATGACCACGCGCTTATGCATAGAGCGCTTTTGCGATATCTCATTTCGTGAATTTCAACACTATGCTCCGTTAACCCCAAGTCAGTGAAATATCAATCACTTGCCACATGTCTTATGACTCAATGGTCCAGATCTTATCTTAATTCAATGGCTGTGATTGAATCATGATTTTGCATATCACGATTTCGACATTCTTGTTGCATTGTTCTCCATGTCGTGATTCGTGAAACTCTGATATGGAGTTAGATCAACGGTCTAGATCTGATCTTGATTTAACGACTATGATTGAATTTCGATTTTTCATATCGTGATTTCGACATTCTTGATGTTTAGTGTTTTTGTCACTACAAAGTCGCGATCCACAAAACTACGAAATGGGGTTGGATCAACAATCCATATCACATCTTGATTTGACGGCTGCGATTAAGTCACGATTTCGCATATCGCGATTTCAGGATTCCTGTGGTTATTATTCTTTGACATCTTCAACTCTTGATCCGCGAAACTCCGAAATGGACTGGGATCAACTGTCCATATCAAACCTTGATCTGATGGCTGCGATTAAGTCATGATTTTACATATCACGATTTTGAGATTCCTGTGGTTATTATTCTTGTACATCTTCAAATCTCGATCCGCGAAACTCCGAAATGGACTAGGATCAATGGTCTAGATCAAACCTTGATCTGACGGCTCAGATTACGTCGCAATTCCACATATCGTGATTTCAAAATTCTTGTGATTGATATTACTTGACATCTCCAACTCACGATCCATGAAACTTCGAAATGGACTGGGATCTACGGTCCAGATCAAACCTTGATCTGATGGATCAGATTACATCACGATTCCACATATCACAATTTTGGAGTTCTTGTGATTGATATTATTTGACATCTCCAGTCAGTAAGCTGATGATCTTTCCCCACGTGTCTTTCCTGATGATGGACGGTCCTCCTTCTTTCGGGATTTTGTGAGCCCGCTACTCCTTAAAGAACGTGCAGGTTCTCCTTGATCCAATGATGGTCGGGTCCTGCGCTTGGATCTAACATATTAGATCTGTCCTCCTCTTCAATGCTCTTCTTGTCTACATTTAGATCTGACAGCCCTCGTTCTTTCGGGAATTTTTAATGCGATCCAAAGATCAGAAATTCTTCTCAAACTTTACGGGCCTTCAATCATTTGATCAATGTTGCATTGCCTTCAATCATTCAATCTTCCTGAACTTATCTTATGTTTTCCTATCTGTTACAAACTTCCTGTACTCATGCCATATTCATTGTTGTACTTTCCATCAATGAAAAGCATTCGTTGTTTGTTAAATATTTTCCATTCGCTGTCTATTAAATATTTGCCAATAGATTCCTCTGACACTTTAGCTCTCTTCTTTGCCACTTTTTATGTTCTAGTATTCTGTCTAATATGCCATCTTCAGAGAAACCTGGACATCATTTACTAGACCCTAGAAAATTTCACTTTGTTTTACCCATTCGTACTATCTCCTTCCATTGCAAGTCAGAAGGGATATCATAATCCATTTCTTTGATTAGGATCTCCAGGTCAATGCATGAGGCATATGTCATGACTGGTAGTCCAATCTTCATTGTTTTGAACTAATTCAAAATCTCAGAATGTGTGATCAAATGTTCAACCAAGGTTTCTCCTCGCAGGCTTACCTTCAGGTTTTAATATTTGGAGTGATCCATTCTGCACTGAGTGAGGTGATTCCTGATCATATAATTTTCCTTTTCCATCCTGCAAGAGGGAAACCCCCCCCCTATGACTACACCAGGGTTTAGAATGTAGGAATATTGATTAACTGTCTAAAATTCATTTAATTTTCTAAACTACCCCAAACATACCAAAACTCATATGAAGAAAGAAAGAAAAAGGAGATCGGGTAAATATACCTCTAATTGCATGTTTGGTGATGAAATCCTCGTGCTTGGAAGTTTCGTTGACTGCACGCCTCCTCCTAGGGATGACCTGCATCCAAATATTGACAAACAGAAAACTACAAGCATGTTATTCCATATATAATTTAGGGTTATATGTTAGAATGTCAAAACAAAAACCAACAAAAGTATTCAAGACACCATCATTTGGGATAGGAAAAGTAATTGTTTTATTAATAACACAAGGATTATACCTTTACAATCAAATTCAACTACCATTCTATGAACCTGGTCCAGGCTCCTCTTTACCAAGCTCCAAGTGCACCTTTGTATAAAATTATTATCTCAACCTTCTGATCTCTTCTTGGGAAGTGAATGGGTTAAATGAAGGAAGAAGGGGCTAATGAGGGAATGCTGAGGCAATTCTCACAAAAGGGTTGCAATATCTTGGGAAAGGAGGGGAAGTGAAATCAGGAAGAGTTTCACTGTTCTTATGATTAGATGTGGAATGAGACCCCAAAAACTCCTTTTATATGAAAAACAAATGGTTATTCGGTTGGGTGACGGGATATAGCAAGTGGATTAGTTAAGAAACTACCCAATAGCCTGTAATCTCAATGAATTCCTTGAAGTTTTTTTTTTTTTTGCAACTTTTGCAAGTATATGCGGGCTGTAATGGTGCATCATGTGTGTGTACATGAGCTGTAGTGGTGCAACAAGCATATGTACGCAGGTAGTAATGGTGCAGGGCGCGTACATCTTCAAAAAATTGGTTTCTAAGAAGAGTAACTAAGCAGTGCTTTGGAAAAAGAAATGCAAGTAAGAGGGCCAAGGCCATGTACATATGTGTATAGAAATTTAGGGTTATAACAGATTCCCCCTAATGTGTGAGGTCATAAGAGAATCTGATCGCCAAAATACATTACAAAATCTTCACCAATGTACGAAAATGAGTGAGCCCGAGACCAGAGTTTGGGAGGTGCCATCTGCAAAATAAAAAATGTCTCTTCGAGGCAGGCATACCCATTCTCAGGATGAAATAAGTCACGACTGCCAATCAAATACACTGCAGATCCATGTCATATAACTATATAAAGTGTAGCCACGATCAATACACAACGAATCTACATCTCAAAATCAAAGATATACAGGTATAGTATCCATCTTCAAGAATCCAATAACGCCCAATGACTGGAGATGACGTATTCATAGATTCATAAACAACTTCAATATATTCAAAACTTGGGTAGGAGTACAATGTGAGTGTATTCCTTCACTACCCTGAGATCTTCGACGACTCATTGGGAAAAGACAAGAGGATATCGATGATCAGGCAGAGAACTTCGCCGATTTCGAATCATGACTTGATTGGACTTTCGAGATGGCTGACTCATGAGGTCAAGAGAAAAATTGCATAAATGCCAACTCATGTTGGGTGAAACTTCCCTTGGAAAAAAACATGAAAGATGATCAGACTCAAGTAGCATGACATTGACATAAGTTCACGATGCAGGAGGCAACACAAACTCTCCATGTGTTTGGAAGAGTAAGAAAATTGAGGACACAAATCTATGTAACGAGAAAAAATTCATAAGGTCATATTATATCCCAATTCTTGACAAACAAATAGAAGGATGTTCTTTCTCCAAGGGTGTCTCATTGTGCTACCAAAAAAGAATACATATTGCCCGTCCTCTCTTTTTGGGTTTTTTTATTTTTTTGTCTTTTTCAATTTTTTGAAAGAGCTTGAAAAAGAATTAAAGAATGTTATGTTCCAAAGGAGTAATGAGTGTCGCAAGCAAGCAAACTAGTTCCAAGCACAAAGAACACACTAATTCGCAGAGAAAGGAGACATGTGAAGGAAAAGGACACTCAGGGAAAATTCCTCCATGGGTCAAGGTGTCAGGTTGCAGAGGCAAAGTGCTACAAGGCTTGCATATAAGGCATGCTTCAAAGGTTCAGTTGAGATCAACATGGAGTCGGCATTATGCCAAATATGTAGAGATGCAAATGCGATTAAGAAAGACACAATGAAACCCCCTTCAATGTAATTTTTAACGAGCCCAAAGAAGATAATCTTGGTATTTTTTTCACGTTTAGAGAGAGAAAAAACGTAAAAGAAGACTCCAAAAAGTACCTTTTTCTGAGATAGTGTATTTGTTTCGATAAAGGGGTAAACTAGCACCGAACATATGTTTATTCAAAACCATTTTAACGAGTGTGACAAAGACAATATCACTCGTTAATCTTTTCAATTTTAAGGAGTCTAAAAAGAGCTTAACTATGGACTCACAACCATTTTTTTAATTTAGTCCCCTTAGCTCAAAAAAGTATAAAATTTACTGAGGATCACTTTCCCAACAAGAAGAATCTCCAGAGGCATACCATTTTCCTCTATAATCTACAAGCCAGAAAAAGGCATAAAATCATGCCAGTAGATGTTCTTTTGGACCAATTTAACGAGTGTGAAGGAATAAGGTCACTTGACGATCTTTTCAATTTTAGGGAGTCTGAAAAGAGCTTAACTATGGACTCCATGGGGGTTCTTTTTTCTTAAGTAATATCCAAGGCCTAAAAAAGGTGATAAACCAAAACCAAGGAGAATGTTCCTTTTTCATAAATTTATTACCTCATACCCAATAAAGGGTTAAACGTATACTTGAGAATATTCTTGTAGCGAATCGAGGTTCCTAGAGTATACCTTTATTCGTACAATTGACCATCTGGACTAAAAAAGGGGTAAACTATAGCCGGACAGACATGCCTTTAGATTTGAATTTGGTGAGCGTGAAGGGAAACAAGATCGATCGACAATATTTTCATGTTTAGAGAGTCTTAAAAGGGCTTAAAGAAGACTCCAGAAGGTTACTTTTCTCAGTTAATCCAGACAAGATCAAAAAGCTTAAATTAAGTCTCATCGGATGTTGATTTCGAATTTCAAAGCGATCTTGAAAGACAATAAAGAATGCTCATTTTTGGGAGTCCCGAGGGTGAGGCCAATAATGACGGTGCATCAGATGAATGAGGCTCAATCTGATAATCATGACAGGACTAACAAGGACTCTCACACCTAAAGTCATTATAAACAACATGGACTCCAAAATGCAACAAGGATCTACCTAGGGCATCCATGTACACGTAGGAACTACCACCTAATAATGACACTTCTAGAGAAACAAAGAAGGTTCCATGTCGTACTTCGGTGCGATCGATCCTATGGAAAAGCATAAAATACAATGAGATGAAAAAAGTGGAGGTGAGAACCTAACTTATATGCAAAAAGTTGGAAAAAATGACTTTTACCAAAGGATTTTTAAAGTGATCCATCCCCCCAAAAGTTACCAAACCAAAAGGAAAAGTGTATCATAACATCCAATAAGAAACTCAGGAATAGAATTAGATGATTTCCAAGCAAGAAGAAATGACAAAGTGGGTAAAAAAAGTGGCAAAAGGGGCCAAAAAAGTCTATAAATAGAAGATGACAACTCATTTTCACCATTGCATTTTGAAAATTGACCAAAAGGAGAAAAAATCCCCTCTGCTAAAGAAGTTGATTACAGGAGCTTCAGAGGATGAAATGAACTTCTGCTCAGACCAAGTGAGTACAAATGTATCTGTCCTGCATTTGAATTCCTTTATTATTCATTTATTTTTGTTTTTTAGGGGACGCACTTTCCCAAAGAGAGAGGCCCTGCATGTATGTGGGTTGTCCAAGGACAACTCGTGTATGTACTCAGGCAAAAAACACTCTGCCCACGTACATATGCGACTGTGGCCAAAACAACCCATGTACACCCTCAAAAGCTTGGAAAAAACTTAATATGCAAGAGCTAACTCCCTTTCATCTTCCATGGAACATGATGTATGTACATTGGAGGAAGAGGGAACATGAGGACAACGATATACTAGTCAATGAGGACCCTGCTGCCAATCCTGCATTGAAACAATGTGAGTTGTGGAAATTCTTCCAGTGTCCATTTATGAGGGAACAACCTAGGCTATTGAATACCCTGGTTGACTAATGGCATCCATATGTAGAGGCATTCATGATAGAGGGACATTCGTTGAATCCAACGACTGAGGATATTTACTTCTTGACTAGTCTCTCGAGGAGAGGGGAACCATTCAATCTGTGGACATTTCCCCCTGGGCCTTTTAACATTGAGGACTACATCATGATGTATTGTGAGGCCGACACTGTGAAGGTATATTATCAAGTGACAATTCACAATATCACTAGTTTGTCATTGAGAGTAATACTATTTCTTATTGGGCGGATTACTAGATCCAAAAACCTTCACCAGGCTTCCCAGGTACACATGCATTGTGCTATTCAGTGCCAAGAGGCACATATATATCACTAGAGTACGACCATGCTCACATGCATGAAGGGGTAGTTGACATATTGTCAAGATAGAATCAACAATAAATTTGGGTTTGGCACTATCCTTTGCTCATTCTTCTTCTTCGAGAGTTCCTAGTTTGAGTCCTAGAGAGATTGTACGGGGGCCTGTGGTCTCCTTCCTAGTAGTATGCAGATGGGCAGTACTGCTGCCACGAAAGGGGGGAGGGAGTACCATAGAGGCCTTTGTTGACAAATTCTTTGACTTGTGGGCATGAAAGATTCCAGCGATAGAGGAATATACCTATGCTGGAATCAACATTTCCAAAGATACAGACATGCCTGTGCCTCCTGGAGAGGAGTGAGGAGAGCCAGGTAACATGTTTTTTAAAGTTATTTAATTTTTATTTTGTTTTTATATATATCATTTTTATATGTATCAAAGTAATGATTTTTATGTATCTATTATGTACAGATGTGGGACCAGTGTGCCTGTCGGACTTCATGAGGACTCGGTGACATCCTCAACCAGAGGTGGGACCAGCAATAGCCGGTGGACCAGTAGCCATAGGGGGACCTCCAGCTGGAGAGGCTGAGAGAGTTTTGAGGCGGGTGGAGCACAACCTCACCACACACACTTGTACAGTTCCTATGGCTGAGATCGAGGATATCCTGCCTTCTATGCAACTTCATGTAGTAGGGATGCCACCGCCTTGGGTGAAACTTTTCTGGCCTTTGGCCAACACTGTCATTCATTACGACAGGGACAATAGTCCCCGAGCTTAGATAGGCTAGACTATTATGTGTCGAGGGAACCTTTGTATATTGTTTGAGGGCATAGGCCCCGTGATTTGTACTGAACCTTATTTTTTGAGGCGTTCACCCCCACCTATGTAATCATGACAGTTTTTGACATATATATATATATATATATATATATATATATATATATATATTTATTTACATATTTATTCATATTATGGATCATACTTTTTACAAATGTATGTACATGTGTATGTGTGTGCAACATGACAATCTAATACTTGATTATCTAGAGTATATGTCATTTGATTAAATCTCCTAGGAACATGGATATACGTAATGTAATCAAAGTAAAGTTCTAAGAGACGTACCCCAAAGAAACATTGGTGAAAAGTAGGATCGTATACATGGTAAACTCCATTTAACTGGGACACAACTGGATAAGCATTTAAGTAGATCCGAAGGTGATACATTCCATGCAACAAAGCATCATGAAGCAATTCTATCACTGTGTTGTACTCAATGACATTATTTGTGGTGTCACCTAGACAGATACCTCTGGAAGATAACAATTGGCCTCCAGGTGTGAAAATCACCAAAGTTGTGGAAGCAATCCTCCGAGTGCATCGACTAGATTTATCCATGAACCCAAAGAACACCTCTGATTCACATGAAATCTTCCATAATGAAAAGAAGACATAAATAACTACATGTCCATAAAACAAAAAAGACAAAAAATGGTATGAGAACTATACATATGTGCAAGAAGTCTCCCAGGCGACCATCCTAAGAGTGGTACTTCTTGAGGTAGAGCCCATTTTTAGCCTCCTTTGAGGCATTTCCCTCAAATTCAACTAGACGGTAAGCGCCCTTATTTAATACCTCTTTCACGATGAAAGGTACAAACCACATGGGTTTGAACTTGCCTTCCCCCAAGGGATCCTTGTCTTGATCATACACTAGGACAAGATCACCTTCGGAGAAAATTTGAGGACGAACGGACCCATCATATTGACACTTGACTCATTGCGTATGAACCTCATTGGCTGAGGCTACATCACGATGTTGCTCATCAATATGCTTGAGATATAATAGGTGTTCATTAAGCGATGAAGTTTTTGGAAGTAACTCCACTGCCAACTTTAAATATGGGATCTGGCACTCAATAGGAAAGACTACTTCCATCTTGTATATGAGTTGAAAAGATGAGAAACTGGTGGTAGTCTTTACAGACGTTTGGTAGGCCCATAACACTGAGTACAAAATCAAATGTCAATTTGACTTGGAAGAATTGATTGTTCACTGAAGAATAGTCTTGAGAGACTTATTCACAACTTCAACCTAACCATTCACTTGTGGGTAGTAGGGTGATGAATGTTCTTGCCTCAACCCAATCTTTGATGTTAACTCGATCATCATTTTGTTTTGGAAGTGACTACCATGGTCAGTGAAAATATCCTTCAGGATGCCGAACCTTGCTACTATCTGGTTAAAAATGAAAAGTGTCATTGTTTCTCCATTATTTTTAAACATTGGCACAACCTCAACCCACTTTGTGAAGTAGTCTACCGCTACGATGATGTAATGATTCCCCCTAGCTAAATCTAGGTGACATGTAGTAAACTCAATCCTCCACTTAGTGAAAGGACCAACAACAATGACAGGAAACATGGGAGTAGGATGTGCCCGCATATTCCAAAACAAGATCTGACATGGGTGGCACTTATTGACTGACTCAACGCAATCTTTGATTAACGTAGGCCAAAAGTAACTGGCACATAGAATCGTTTTGGTTGTTTCCAACCTAGAAAAATGACCACCACATGATCCAGTGGGGAATTCATTTAAAACAAGATCTTCTTCCTCATGTATAGGGCACTGACGAAGAATGAAATCTACACCTCGATGATACAAAGTGCCATCGAGTATGAGATAGTTTCATGCCTGATGGTGAATTAGTCGATGCTCGTCGTGGGAAGCAGAAGCAAGGCACTTCAAAGTCTGTAGATAGACTATTATATATTCATACTAGAGGTCTGAAGATGTGATCATAAAAAATATCTCCTTTAATAGGAAATTCGTTGGGCATGACATGACTAGATTCGACTGGAAGTTTCGAAATAAGTTCCGCAAAGACCAACGAATTTTTGGATTTCGTGGAAACAAATTCCAATTCAAATTCTTGGAGGATTACAATCCATCTACTGATATTTCTGCCAATGAACCTTCGTGTCAACACATATTGAAAAGGGTTCACAATGACAATGAAGGTGGTGATGTGAAGCAGAATGTAATGATGGAACCACTGAACAACATGCACTGCTTCCAAAGCAAGCTTCTCAACATGGGAATAGTTGAGTTCCATCCCAACTAGGCCTCGACTCAGGTAATAAATAACATGCTCCTCAAGAATATCTTCCTCTTGAACCAAGACCATGCCTATGGTTGATTCTAGAGTGGCCATGTACAACAAGAAATCTCTGTTATAATCAAGAGTCCGGAGCAGAGGGGAAAACATAAGGGAGTGTTTCAATGCTTCAAAAGAGAGTTGAGTGGCTTCATCCCAATAGAAAGGGAATCCCTTTTTCAATAGACTCATAAATGATTTAGTGATCTCAGCGTATTTTGTGAAAAAAAACCAAAGAAAGTTCACTTTCCCCTGTAAGATTTGAAGCTAGGGTATTGTGCACGGGGGAGGAAATTGAACTACTGTCTCAACCTTAAGACGATCGACCATGATCCCTTTTGTCAAAAAAATGAAACCTAAGAGACAACCCAACGTCACGCATAAAATGCACTTGTTAGGATTCAAGCGAATCCGATAGTAGTGACATCATTCAAATATTAGTCAGAGGTGTGTGGGATGATCAAATATATTGTGAGATCGTGATTCTAGATCATCAAGATATGCCTCAACTATATGTCTAAGGTCGTAGAAAGAAAAAGACATGGCCCATTGAAAATTGGCTCCAACATTCTTCAGGCCAAAAGGCATCTTACGATAAGAGAACGTGCTAAAAGAAAAAACAATTTATTTTTTTATGATGGTCTTGGGGTTTGATCTGAATCTGGTTATATCCCTAAAAACCATCCATGAATTAAAGACCTTGCAGCCTGTGCATTCATCGAAAATCTAATCGATGAATGGGGTGGGAAAATTACCTTTTGGACAGGCCTTATTCAAGTCATAAAATTCCATGCACACAAAAATCTTACCCTGTTTTTTGTTAACCGGAATGGGGTTTGACACCCATTCCATCAACTGTACGGGGTAGAGAAAATCGGCTTTAAGCAGTATCTCTAGTTCATCCATAATTACTTACTCTTTTGAGGATTTACCAGAGGAAGCTTCTGTTGGACCGACTTGGCGTCAAGATAAGTCATTATCTCATGTTTGAAGATTATTGAGTCTATTCCTAGCATTTCCTCATAAGACCAAGAAAATACGTCGTATAATTCTTTAAATAACTTCGTATAAATTGGAATCTCTTCAGGGGAGAAATCTACTCCAACGAATACATCCTCCGCAACGCTAGGGGTTCTGGAGATATATATGGGGATCATTTCAGTGATACTCACCATATTAGCCTCGGCATAAACTACGTGCATAACCAGAGGATTAATAGGACAAGACCTATCTCTAGTCATAGTCAAAACAAATTCACCTGGCTCTATTCTCCTTAACTCTAGGAGGAAGTAACATCTATGATGGCAATCATCCCAGTGTTTTTTCAGACCAGTCAATGCCTCAAGAATTGCCTCTTATGAGGGAAAGGCCAGGTCTAAAGAATCTGTAGTGGTAAGGGAACCTTGAGCCCAAATAGGCTTGAGAACTGGATCTAACTCCTATGCAGGAGTCGGATCAGGGTCGAACGAAGCTTGCTAGAAAATGTTGTACGTAACTTCTATTGTGGACAAGGGCATGGCCATGCTAGAATTCCCTGTCCCTTCCATCGAGGCTGATGGGGAAGGAAGAGTCCACGGATTGTAACAGTAAGTCATTTGAAACAATGAAATTTGAAAAATTTCAGCCCTAGGCTGGTCGAGGGCATCCGATATAAGATTGACATCACCAGAAGGAGGAAGGTAATTTAAAGTACTCATTAGTGATGGACACAAACCAACCCCTATGTTGATCATGCCAGGCTAAGGATTATCAATCATTGTGACCGTCGATGCCCCCGATGAAGGGTCAGGAAGAGAGAAGGAAAACTGGTCAATGGTCACAATTCGGCCCTCATGTGGAAACAACAAGACCCAAAAGATAGTAGCAACCACTGCATGCATTTCATAGGTCCAACTCTTTCCTAAAAAAAGGTTGTAGTCGAGAGGCACATTGATCACTTCAACTTCGACACACACGGTATTCTTTCCTAACTGAACGGGGAAAGAAGGAATGATTCTATTTGGTCTGAAAGAATCACCATCGAATTCCATAAGGAATGTAGGCAACAAAGACAAAACGGGTTGGCTAAGCTTTCTTGAATGCACTATTGGCCCTTGGTTATGGAAGTATGTGAAGATCAAGGGAGAAAAGGGAGAATGTGAACTTTGCGGAAGACATAGTGACTGTTACTGGGTAAAAGTGAGCAAAAGAGTAGAAAAGACGGAGCGAAGTAAGTGTTGGACAAGGATATTAGGGATGATAGATAAGTAAGAAAGAAGGATCATGGAAAACTCATCAAGCGGGAAAATCCATTGTCAGATGCTTTGGAGCACCGTGCGAGAAGGAAGGAAAGACAGGCTAGAGAAGCCCTAAAAATACGGGTCAAGTTGACCTAGGGTTTTAGACACCTAGGGTTTTGGTATCTAGGGTTTTGAACACCTAGGTTTCGACCTAAGGATGTCGGTGAACTATTGTAATGTATAAATAGAGGTATAAAGGACCTGGGATGGGTTTGTGTTGTGATTATTGTTGTTGTCTTTGTTGTTGTGTGATCAAGAAAGTAGTAGTGTGCAGGAAAGAAGTGTTGAGTACGAGAGCCTTCTGGTATTGTAAGATATTCAGGTGGGTGCGAAGATCAACCCTATAGCTGGATGTGTAGGGAGGGGAGAGAAAGAGAAGAGAAGAAAGAAGATCTGCTAGCTAAGAGCACAGAAAATAATTGTATGCTTTACCTTAATATATTATAGCACAGTTCTATGGATGTAGCCCTAGAGAGAGGGTGAACCACGTATATTTTGTGTTGTGTGTGATTGGTATTTTATCTCTGTCATTGATATACTGTGATTGCATTACTGTTTTAGATCTGATAAGTAGATGTGCAGAATAGATCTAAGATGATAAGTGATATATAAACATTGCGATGTTCTTGTGTTAGATCCACTTGATATTCCCTTTGGTTATAGACATCCCTGTCCTGCAACCCCCTCATAACTGATTTGGGTGAGACTACATCTTCTTCACAGGTGTTACCAAAAGGGCCAGTAGTTAGGGATTATTGGTGCACTCTTGGATATGAACCCTGGGTCTTCCCCTGTGCCAACAAATGGTTCTATTGTCGGGACCAGAATCTTGTTGAGGGAATGTCAAGGTGGTTTCCATCGAAGACAAGACTCAAAAGTGGATAGAGGATCAAGAAAAGGACTTTGTTGAATCCCAGAACAAGAACCCTAATCTTAGTTTGGAGGATTGGTTGGAGAAATATATCTTTACTGATATACACAAAATTTCTTTGGGGGAATTCATCAGGAGCTATATGAGTGGCTGGATAGATTAGCATATACCCAGTTTGAGATCCGATCTAGACCTCATGTGGTTTGGATGTCGGAGCTGATCAAGAAGGTCAAAAGAGTTGATAACATTGTACACGAGCAGTAGATCACTGGTTCGATAGCACCATTGGAGGGTACATCATAGAGTTTTTTGTTGATAGAGTAGAATCATACAACCAAGATGAGAGATACTTCTTCAATGGACCTAGAGGAAAATGTTTACAGTTCTTGAAGTTGAGACTCAAGATGCTATTGCATGAGAAGAACATATTGAAGATACAATTGATTGGTCGGATCTATAAAGGATAATGTTCAATAATTTGGACAACGACGGAGACACAAAAGTTGGACATATGCACAGTGGGAGAGTGTTCTGAGAAGTTCACCTTGCAAACCTGTTTAGGAAGAACTATGGGGAGGAGGGTTTCTACAGTGGAGAAGAGGAAGAACTGACAGACGAAGAACATTTATAACCCACTAGGACAGAGGAAGGAAAATCTGAAGAGATTCACCAAGGAGAACCTAAAACCTTAGAAACTACACAGACCATCTAAGTAAGTACTGTTATCCCTCCTGTTGATTTAGTAGTATTAAGCAACCAGAGTATTCCCAGTCACCAGAGTGTCCAGAGCACTATCAATAGTAGTCCACCACATATTCAGTCAGGAACCCTAGGAAGATCTATGGCAGATGAGATGAGGCTTCCTATATTTAAGGGAGATGGATCTAAAGATCCTGATCAACACTGGTTCCTATGTGAAGGTGTATGGAATATTAAAAATGTCACTGACGAGGCTATCAAAAGAACCCAATTTAGTACCACTCTAAGGGATCGCGCACTGAGATGGTACATGAAGCTTGTCCAAGGACTTTCATAGCCTAAGCCATTGAACCATATTAAGAATTTGATGATTGCAAAGTTCAAGAAACCTAAGTCAGATTCACAATGTATTATAGAGCTTAGAGAGATCAAGAAGAAGGCAACCAAACTTGTTTGGGAATTCGATCAGAGATTCAAAACCTTAACAGGACGATTGACTTTTCAGATCCTAGATGAATAGAACAAAGAATGGTTCATTGCTGCCATCTTACCACACATCAGAGTTCCCCTGATGCAACAGAAGATTTCTTCCCAGTCTGAGGCGCTAGAGATTGCCATGAAGTTAGAATCGGCCCCTATGGGAGAATCCAACTCAGGTATGAGTTAGATCTTAATTCAACTGACTAGTTTGTCTTTGTAGGTCGAAGATATGAAGAAAGACAAGGGAAAAGATAAAAGAGAAGAAATATGGTGTGTCAGATGCAGATCAGAAGGTCATGACAAGGAACATTGTCCCCTATTTAATAAATACTTGGCTTCTGGAGCTCCAAGCCCTTTGAAGCAAGTCACCTTACCTTGGTGCGAGGTATTCATAAACAAACATCACCTTGGTGAGTGATACTACATGCAAAAGTATGTTCAGACACCCACAAATTTGTACTATACATTATGTAAGTCTATAGGACACGATGATATATATTTTAGGGCTTATGATATCATGCATGAAAGGTCGAGAGACATATATAAGATTCAAGGTGAAGTACAACAAGAAGGAAACACTACGTAGTAGAACTCTCATGGGAGAGGAAAATTCAATCCTCATGGTGGATTCAGAGGAAGAGGAGGAGGAGGAGGAATGGTTCAAGGCTAAGGACAGATCATATGTTATAAATGTGCACAACCAGGACACCTTTCAAGGGATTGTCAGAAACCTTGTACTACTTGCATCTATTGCAGCTCATTTGACCATGTTATAGAAGATTGTTCTGTGCTTCTAGCTAAGCTTCAAGAAAGACGAGGACCTCAGTAGAACCCACAAGTGAAACTGATATATGTTGAGCCTCGTGGAGAAGACCCTAGAGTCACTTTTATAACCAAAGGAGGCACTATTACAGGAGATGACAGAATGACCCAAGGGAAGGCTACAGAAGATTCAGGAATTAGGAAAGATATAGAGAAAACCCAAACCTTTGATGCAAAGAAAGAAAGACAAATATTTGAGGAAGCCAGAAAAGAATTCAGAGGAGACCAAGGATATTCATCAAAGACAAGACCAGAAGTGAGAGAATATGGAATGCCTCTGGAATTTGATCACTCTACTTCACAAAAAGAAGGAAAATATGGAAGAAAGATCATGGAATTTTTATGTACTTGTATTAAGTTGATTCAGGGTGAAAGTGTTGTACAAGAGTTACAAAATTTAATCAGACAATATGAGATAAGAAAGATAGACCCCTTACTGAATAGGGAAGTACACCAAATCGGTAAGAAGAGAAGGAAAAATAAGAAACTACATTTGAATGCTCAAATAGGAGAGTATGAGATAGATTATGTAGTCCTCGACTTAGGGTCGGAGGTCAATGTCATGACGAAGAAAACCTGGGCACTGATGGGAAAACCAAAGTTGATCTATTCCCCTATCAAGCTTAGGATGGCTAATCAGAAAGTTGTAATCCCTTTTGGCAGATTAGAACATGTCCCTATGGACATCGATGGCATAAGAACGTTTTCATATTTTGAGGTAATTGAAATAGTTGATGATAACTGTCCTTACCCCGTGCTGTTAGGAATTGATTGGGCCTTCAATAATTCCACTATGGTTGATTTAAAGAAAAGACGTATAACTTTTAAAAAAGATGTCCTAAGGGTCGTTGCACCCTTAGATCCAGATGAGGGTTAGAGATACACAGAGCCCATCAAAGAAGAATACTGTGCATACAAACTGGAAAACATTTACAAGCTAACAACTAGACAGTAGGAATATATCAATCCTACAGCAGATGGGAATCTAAGATGGCGAAGTGATAGTGCATGTTCATCAGACTCGTAAGAAGCACTGGAGAACTGACAGAATAAGATGTATGAAGTATATACAAGAATATGTGATAGATTAACCAGAGAAGTTCGTTGGATTGTCACAACAGTAAGCAATTTACCCAGCTTTGATTATCTGAGTCCCTCAGAAGCCTTCTTGTCGGACTTTGAAGAAATTGTACCAATACAACATAGATTATTGACAATGGATGAGGCCCTAAAATCCACACCAGCAAGATGGTGGGGGGAACATAAACACAACATTACATAATCGGTATAGTGTCGTACCCTGATGATAGCACGGTTCTCAGCACAAGTAGAAGGCTGTGAAGTTCTCTATACAGGCGAAGTTGTCTAAAGGCCCATGTGCGGAGTTGTGAGGAAGCCTGGAGAAACATTCCTTAATAACAATGGGTGCAAAAATTCATTAACACACTCGACATGACGCTTATCGATTGGTACCTCCAAGCAAAGTTGTGCCTCATCACTATGGAATGGGAAGGTATGACTTAGAACTTTGTAACTACCTTCTTATTTGAAAATCAATATCCTTCAGTAGATCAATCATTACAGACTGTGAGATAGAAAGTATTCGAGGAGGCATCTAGCCTTCCTTTGGAACAAGAAGAGGATGAATGGACTGCACCTCTCTAGAAACTACAAGGCCATTACAACATCAATGCTGATCAAGACGATGATCTGAGGAAGGTGAACATTGTAGAAATAGAAGGCCAGAGATATGTAGAAGGACCAGGAATTGAGTTACCATTTATTGGAAAACCGATCAAGATTAAGAAGGTCAATATTGGAATAGAGGAGAAACCAAATCTCGCCAATGTCAGATATTACTGGGATGTTTCCACCATTGACAAAATTATAGAGTTACTGCATGAATATCAGGACTTGTTTCCAACCAAGTTCACTGATATGAAGGGAATTAAAGGACCTATGGGAGAGATGAGGATCCCTCTGAATCTAGATGCAAGACCAGTCAAACATAGACCTTACAAATTGAACCCTAAATATAATAACAAAGTGAATATTGAGATCGACATAATGTTGGAAGCAGGAATCATAGAACTTATCGAAGAGTCAATGTGGATTAGCCCTATGGTGGTACAAGATAAGAAGATAGGAGAGATCAGGATATGCGTAGATCTCAGGAAGATGAATGATGCTTGTTTGCATGACCCCTTCCCTACACCATTCATTGACGAAGTTTTAGATAATGTGGGAGGACAGGAAGTATACTCTTTTACATATGGATTTTCAAGATACCATCGGATCTGGATTGCCAAGGAAGATCTCCATAAGACCACATTTGCAACAGAATGGGGATCCTACCAATACATAGTAATGCCATTCGGATTGAAGAATTCCCCAGTCATATTTTCTAGGGTGGTGGTTGAAGCATTCAAGGAATTTTTGCATAAATGTTTAGAAGCATATTTTGATGATTGGACTGTTTTTAGTTTATTGAAGAATCATATTAAATGCCTAAGGCTAATGTTGGATAAATGCAGGTAATGCCAAATTGCCTTGAAACTAAAGAAATGAATTTTCTTTTCACCATTTGGAGTTATGTTAGGTCATATTGTATGCAAGAAGAGATTGTTGTTAGATCCATCCAAAATTGCCATTATAGTTGATCTACCCCCCCCCTACGATAGTCAAACAATTGCACACTACATTGGGACACATAGGATACTACATGAAGTTCATTAAGGGCTATGCTCAGATTAAAACACCCATGGAGAAGTTGTTCAAGAAGAATTTTTAGTTTAGTTGGATAGAAGAATGCCAACAGAGCTTCGACACCCTGAAATAGAAAATGGTTACTGCGCCCATTTTGGTTTTCCCAGATTGGACCAAGGAGTTTCATGTGCATGTCAATGTGTCTTTCATTGCTTTAGGAGTTGTGTTAGAACAACCGGGAACATGATATATTGACCACCCATTATCCTTCTCTAGTAGGAAGCTATCAACTGCTGAGATCAACTACACCACCACTAAGTGATAAGGGTTAGCCATAGTCTATGCATTGCAAAAATTTCACCACTACTTGTTGGGAGGACACTTTAAAATGTTTACTGGCCACTCCATGCTGAAATACCTAGTCAACAAGACAGTGTTGTGGGGAATGATATGAAGATGGATTCTACTATTTCATGAATATGATTTTGAGATCATAGTAAAGCCAGGGAGAATGAACAAGGGTCCTGATCACTTGTCAAGGTTGGAACATGGAGAAGAGATGACTAGTTTGGAGGATTCATATCAGATGCACAACTGCTAGCCATTAGAAAGATCGATGACCACTTCGTAGAGATAGTCCAGTTCCTATCAACAGGAATGGCACCTAGTGAGTACATAATTCTTTAGAAGAAACAACTAGTAGTGAGCACTGTAGACTTCTCACTTATAGACGAAAATCTATACAAGATGGGACCTGATGAGATATTAAGAAGGTGTGTTATGGAGGCAGAACAACCACTAATCCTTGCAGAATATCATGAAGGCATCGTAGGAGGAAATTATGTAGGGAAAGAAACTGCGTAGAAGGTTCTTAGAGTTGGCCTTTGGTGGCCTACCTTACACAGAGATGCTAAAGACTATTCCAGAGCTTGCGATGTATGCCAAAGAGTTGGGAAACCATCCAGAAGAGATGAAATTCAATTAAAACCACAACTAACCCTACAATCCTTTGCGAAATGGGCCATTGACTTCATGGGACCTATAAACCCACTAGAAAAGAGTACAGTACCAAGGTACATAATTACAACAACAAAATACTTGACCAGATGGGTCGAAGCAAGAGAAGTTAAGGACTGTAGTTAAACTACAGTTGCACGCTTCATATTTGATGACATCGTAACCAAGCTTGGATGCCAACAGATCCTTATGAGTGATCAAGGC
Source organism: Picea mariana (assembly GCA_032191745.1). Classification (NCBI taxonomy): domain Eukaryota; kingdom Viridiplantae; phylum Streptophyta; class Pinopsida; order Pinales; family Pinaceae; genus Picea; species Picea mariana. Next base: position 20,786 of record JASDQU010509981.1, on the reverse strand, counting down.
ACACATTTCATCAATAAAAAAGTTGAAGCCCTGACTAAAGAATTTGCAGTCCACCATCAGAAGAGCACATCGTACCATCCACAAGAAAATGGGACAGTTGAATCATTTAAAAATATTTTGGAAACAACACTAACCAAGATTTTCAGTGTGAACATGGATGATTTGGATTTAAGAGTACCCGTAGTATTATGGGACTATATAACTACTTTCAAAAAACTAACAATGTAGACCCCTTTCAAGTTGGTATATGGTCTTGAAGTTGTTGTTCCAATAAAATACTTGGTGCAAATCTTAAGAATTGTTGCGTTTACAGACATGGATGACTCGGGAACTATTAAAGAGAGGCTTGCACATCTGGTTGAACTAGAGGAAGATAGATTCATTACGAGATTCCATCAACAGGTTTAGAAGGAAAGAAAGAAGGTCTATCATGAAAACACATCAAGAAGAAGGCATTCAAACAAGGTGATCTAGTACCAGTATATGACAGAAATTTCATAAAACATATTGGGAAGTTCAGAATGCATAGGCTAGGGCCATACAATATAGCTTATGTTACAAAGAGAGGAGTTGCGCAATTGAAAACGTTAAAGGGAGAATGGAAGGAAGGTTTGGTGAATGGGAGTCCACTGAAGTTGCCTCGCAACTCTCAGTAAAAGAATGAATAAAAGGGGATAGGTACCAGGTACAGTTGAAACTGGGTACCAGACACAAAAGAGACAGTTTGCAGAAGGGAAAAAGAGGAGGCATTGAGCAGAAAGTAGAGGCTACACTGCACAGTCCAGAATCGAAGTAAATCAGGAAGCTAAGATCTAAAGTTCCTCAAGATGATTCACAGGTGAGTGTTGGGGGCATGTTGGCCCTTAGTTATGGAAGTATGAAAATATCAAGGAAGAAAAGGGAGAATGCGAACTTTGTGGAAGACAAATTGACTGTTACTGGGTCGAAGTGAGAAAAAGAGTAGAAAATACAGAGTGAAGTAAGTCGTTGGACGAGGAGATCGAGAATGACAGATAAGAAAGAAAGAAGGATCATGGACAACTCATCAAGTGGGAAAATCCACCATTGGATGCTTTGGAGCACCGCATGAGAAGGAAGAAAAGATAGGCTGGCGAAGCCTTGAAAATACGGATCAAGTTGACCTAGGGTTTTGGACACCTAGGTTTTGGCCTAAGGATGTCAGCGAACTATTGTAATGTATAAATAGAGGTCTAAAGGATTTGAGATGGGTTGGTGTTATGATTATTGTTGTTTTCTTTGTCGCTGTGTGATCAAGCGAGTAGTAGTGTGCGGGAAAGAAGTGTTGAGTACGAGATCCTTATGGTATTGTAAGATCTTCAACTGGGTGCAAAGATCAACCCTGTAGATGGATGCGTAGGGAGGGGAGAAAAAGTGAGGAGAAGAAAGAATATCTGCTAGCTAAGAGCACAGACAAGAACTGTATGCTTTACCTTAATATATTATAACACAGTTCTATGGACGTAGCCCTAGAACCAGGTATATTTTGTGTTGTGTGTGATTGGTATTTTATCTCTTTCATTGATATACTATGATTTCATTACTGTTTTAGATCTAATAAGTAGATGTGTAGAATATATCTAAGCTGATAAGAGATATATGAACGCTGCGCTGTCTTGATGGGGCTTAAATCCCTTCATTCAACAGTAGGAACCAAACCTACAACCGAGGCCCAATTAGACTCTGCGGCATTTGGAGTGGAATGGTTCTTCAGATCTTACAATCTGGCCAAATTATCGATGAGCTTTTGTGTTTTCTAGTGAATTCTCTTCCTTCAGTTAAAACTATTTTTTCTGTATTTTCTCTTAGGTGGGGTAGGTACAAGAGATGCAAGCTAGTATAAACCAACTTGATGAAGATAGGACAAGATTTTTAACTATTGGGAAGGGGTCGAGCTTGGGACAACCCACTACTTGAACAAGTAGACAACGATCATATGCAAAAGGGGTTTAGTAATAATACTTTAACCGAAAGAGAATCCATCATATGCCTGAGAAAGATACTTAGTAGAAAGAAGACGCATATATGATCAAGATCAGGGTAAGAAAAATAATTCATCTACCGAGACATTCACCACATAGCTGAGGTAAACTACTTAGCATAGAGAAAGAAACACAACTGTAATCAATGTCATGGAAAGCAAAATAATTAATCTACCAAGATATTCATCACATAGAAGCACAATGATTTACTTTCATCATTTAAAGCAAGGAACATCAAAACATTGTACCAGATAACTTGAAAACATAATTAATTGCTCTTAGTCATTTATTGCAACATTCATGGAATAGGAAAGGAAGTAATTCTTCTCCAACTCCAATCACATACATCTGATGAAAATAGCTCGTCTCTGGTCCAGAAGGACTTCTTAATTTGTAGTAGTCTCAAAATTATTATCAACAACCACAATAAAAGAGTTCTTACAACAACCATCGACCCTTTAACCATCGGTCGATGTTCCTATTTATAATATAAAGTCTTAAAATTAATTAACGGTAAAATACAATTTGAGCTAATCAAAAATCACCACATGGCATCATCATCTAACAGTCTATCAACAGTCCACTTGAGTTGTTTCTTGAAAAGTGTGGACTCTTTCATAATCATACCATTTGATAAAGAGTTCTTCACAGGTGTTGGCCCATGGAAACCTGTGTTGTTCCATTGGAGCCGCATAGATTCCCCTAATGTCTGCTGTGTGCACCTGATATTTTGTGAGGCTGAAGTTCAACTTCTGAAGTATGGTTCTAGATTTGATTGGATGTCCGACGAACTATTGTATTTTCCCAGGATTTGCATCGATGATCTTTGCACATTCTTCATCCCATGACGCATCCTGTTCAGCACACAACTTGATTATTTTGTTTAGGTTGATAAACATATTGGGGGTACCATACTCAGGGAATCCGATGTCTTTCATTGTTTTATTGATTTTATCCCAATGCTTTTGACATTTGGCCCACTGTTCTTGGATTTCTTCATGTGGGATTCGAGACATTTTGGCCCAGTATTTGGCTGATCATTTCATGCGATTGAGACTTATTTTACTTACTAGCCGAATGTCGAGGTCTTCTTTTTCTCGGACTTTCTAGATTGCCTCAATAAAATCGAGCCTCTCCACTGCCTGTTGTGCCTTCTTATACCATTGCTCCATTTCCTTACATGTCGCGAGTGCCATGCGAGTGTCTTCTTGGAATTTGGTTATATTCAAGATTAACAGTTGTATTTCCTTCTTGAACTCATCGTAAACTTTACCGAACTCATATTTTAAATACACAGCTGTCTATGTAGCACCCTTATAGTAATCGACAAGATGGTGCAAGTGTTCGAGCTCCTTTTAGGTGGCGACAAGTTCCTTTTCATCTCTCCTAGCTCTGTCCTGGGCAGTCTCTGAGAGGGATTTTAACACACCAATCAGCTCATACGTACGGGTGTCTTCTCTATCGATTAACTTCTCCTCGGTGATTACTATGATGGACAAATCCAGGGTGATTCTTCTCTTCTTTGCAGTCCTCTGAACGATTTCCTTTCTCTTTTGATGATAGGAGATCACATAGATGTCTGGGACCTCATCTACAGGGTCTGGTATCTTCTGATCACTTCATGTGATATTTTTTCCCAAGCTTCCTATAGCGTAAATCTCTTCAAGAGTGGGCTCTCAAACTTCTTCATTCTTCCTTGTAGATCCTACTTCCACTTGTTGATCACCAAGGATTTGAGTATTGGGTAGGCAGAGGTGTCTTGTATGGACTTGTCACTTACTTGTTCATCGATCGTGGAACTGTCAATTTCTTTCCATGGATGCTCGTCACTTGGGCCTACATCTATTTCTGGTTCATAGGAATTTCCTGTGTGGAGATTACCTTTAGCTTCAGCTTCCTTTTATGGGATTCCTTGGTCCTGAACCCCGGGCCTAGTAGAAGAGACCTTTTAAGAACTTGGGGAAAAGGTCTTTTTGGGACCTTCTTCCTCTTAGATGCGCATCGAGGTGCCACGAGAAGGCTCTGTTCTCTCGTCATTGTTTTATATATCTATTAGTGTGCTCAAGGGATTGGGTGCTTGTGTTTCTATCGACACCCAACCCATCTCTGGTTGAGTTGTTTCTTCTCCTGAGAGATCAATTGGGGATATCATAGACTCGGGATTACTTGACCCATTGGTGCAATCGACAACTGTGAAACCAAGATTTATAGGTTCTATCAGAACCCTCTGGACGATATATGAATGTGGATTATCCTGCATCTATTTAATTAGTAGTTGAGACTGCTGGTATAAAAGTGCACCACTTTCTTGAGTTTTTTGATATTTAGGGGAAACTCTAATTTGTACCGGGGATCCCCGATGAGTCTTTATGACCCCAATGTCTACTTGGGAGTTATTTTTTTCTTCCTCTGATTCATATGCTACTGCTTCTTCAAGGTGTCGGCCAACTCTTTGAATTGATTTCTCCAATAGCATGGCCTACTCTTCATAGCTCAAAGCTCTAAACCTGGTTCCTTTAGGATCGACCTTCCTGGCTACCACCATATACCAATCCTGAGTGTTCTCTGTGAATATTTCATCCTCAAACCGATTGTGGGCATAAGGCCAATAGGATGATACCCATGAAGCATGTTGTAGGACCAATCCCCTGGGATCATGTTTGTGAAATCGACCAGTTTGGAACTAAAATTCCAATTGACCTATCCCAAGTTGTTTAGCATGTGCGGTGTCTTTGACCATGAAGAAGCCAATATGGAATCCATACGGTATGAAATCTCATTTCTTGTCTTTCACTGAAGTTGCATTGTATCCTTGTATGATGGTCTGATAGCAAATTTCTCCTAACACTAGTCGATTGAGAACATAAAGGGGTAATAAATGTGCACCCCTGTGGCATCAAAAATCCTGATGTAGGTTTCCCATTCATCTAAATACCAGTGACCAATTTTGGCTATGACGTTCTTTGCTTTGTTTGATAATCTAGGGAATTCTCTCTTAAAGAGTAAAAATTAAATGGGTGCAATAAAATGATCACAGATAATAGCATAGGATTTCTTGTACCTGTTTTACCACAAGATGTTGTAGTATACATGGACTGTGAGCTCTTACGGGTGCCAATTCAAGTTCATCCCAGCAAACGCATTCCTGCTGCAAATGATGTCCAGTAGATACGAAGCCATGTAGAAAGCAGGGGTATCTCCTTCCTTTGGTGCATGAACTTCTTTTATGCATGTGCTCAACTGTTTGGAGACGATAGCACTCCAATTGAAACCGATACCTGAAATGACGACTGTAAAATCCAGAGGCATCCAAGCTTCCGAAAACCGGGAGCAGTCTTTCTCCCCATGTAATCTACAGAGAAGGGCCATGAGATAGGTGTATGGTTCTCTGAGATTGACCATCGGGTACCATCCATAAGTTCGGTTGATGAATTTATTTTCTTCTTTCCACCAAGATGCCAAGATTTTTCTAGTGTCATGAGAGGCATAGAAACTCACCACAAAATCAGTGCTCAACTTTTCTCTGAACTCATTGAGTTTGTAGTATTTATGAACTTCTAATGTTATGAAAACACCAACGCATTCTCCATTATCATCATTAATTGAACATTTATGTGCATCAGTGTGATCAATGAGCCACTTTAAGAGCTCGATGCAAGGGAAAACCAGAGACCTGATTGCCACCATGTGCAGATAAGCCTTGCGAATGTTTGGGAGGACCTCGTCATCGAGATTCCTTGTATCAGGGTCACTGTGTAGGGTATATTCGAGGGGATCTTCTCTCTTGATCTTCTTGAAGACTACTTCCTAGTGAGGAAACATCATCTTTGCTCCAACGCTTGCCTCTGTATACCCGAAAGCTGGGGGCTGGACAAAGGGATCCTTGGTGATCGCCTTGTTGACGGACACTGGCTTAGGAGTGAACTCTAATTGTCTTGTAACTGTTGGGGAGGAGATTTCTCCTATTTCTTATTCTTGCATCTTTGGTGCCCATCGTGATTTCCTAGTGGATGGCTTCTTTGGAGGCATTATACCTGTAATCAAAACCCCCTTTAAACACATATATAGAGCAACATTAGGCGAGGACATATACAAATGAAACGTAAAGCCATAAGTGAACCCATACCTGTAATGCTTGCTAAGAAAACTGTTTAATACTCACTGGACTTTGAATGCTTCCCCTGGACTGGTGGCTTCATTCTCCCATTGGTTCTGGATTCCTTGCTTCATAGAGTGGGATCACACAAAGGACTCGAAAGAATATAACTAGGAGATACTACCAGTCATACCAATTAATTAATATGGGTGATAAATGCATATTTAAAATATAAAGCTATCGAATTTCTGCCACTGAGACTTAACTGGCTAACAACGGAGGCGTGGATGGAGATGCATTGTATCAGTGAGTTTAATGGTTCCCTTTTGATTCGCGCATGAGCTAGTAACTAATGCACGAGCTATGAATTAACTAAATCTTTGAATGTGGAGTACTTGACACAATTAGGGGTTAAACGTCACATCACATCTTACCTTCATCAGGGATCGACTACTATTTTAGATTTTTTATCAACGTTTGGTATTTTCTTGATAAAACTCCCGATACCAGTGATGTTGGGATTGGTGATGTTTCGGGTGTCGGCGGTGGAACTCCTATTTTGTGCGACGCTTATGATTACACTTCTCTGTCAAAGCCGAAAGGGATGGTGTTCGGAAAAATATTTTCAGAGACTATATGCGTAAGAGAGATACTCTTATCAGCCAACGCCGAAGAATGTCGGTTGCGTTGCTTTGACTTCCCATACAATTTTCGCTACCTTAATATTTCATCGATGTCGAAATTCTCAAGTAATTCGGGAGAAATTTGGATCGTTGGTCCCTTGACTAGTCGTGGTGTTTCTCAAGATGGTTATTAATACACTGAAGAGAAACTCGGATATGAAACATATCAAACAAGAAGATTATTAGGCTCAAACCATGGTGAGAACAAATGAAGGTAGAAGACAAGGTGGTACCCAAAAGGAAGTGGTCACAAAAATTTTAGAGTGTGTTGAGCACTCAACAAATGACGATTCATTGGGTGAACGCAGAATCTCTATCACATAAAACAGGTATCTCTTGTCCTTCTTTTATTCGTGCCAACTGGAAATATATATGTATTATTATTATTATTATTTTATTTATTTTTTTATTTTATTTTTTTTGTTTTGTTATTATTGGAAGTACTGCTTTAGGGCTTGGCCATTTACCGGGAGGGCATTAGGTTCCCCTCTCAAAATTTTCAAACAATAAGTACCTACCCTGATCTTCTCAGCCCCCTGAAAAGGCCCAAGTCATAGGCTCTGAAACTTGGAATGCTTCCCTTTGGGTTCATTTACCTTATCCCACTTTAGAACCAAGTCTCCTACTTCAAAATTCTTTTCTTTAGCCTTATGTTTATCAAACCATCTTTTTACTATCTGCTGATGGGCTAAAAATTTAGACTTATCCCTTTCCCTCTCTTCCTCCAGCATGAGCAGAGTGTTGATTCTTTATTGCATGGTCAAGGATTTATCATCGTTAGAATCTTGGGCTAATTGGAGAGATGGAAGATAAAGCTCGTTCGAGAGAATGGCTTCTTATCCGTAGACCAGGAAGTACAAGGAATTCCCTATAGCCTCTTTAGGTGTGACCCTATCATTCCATAGGGAATTATGGAGTTGGTTATGCCAATTTCTATGGTTATCCGCAACCGTCATTTTTAGTATCCTCACCAGATTCTTATTGGTTGACTCTGCCACACCGTTTCCCCGAGGGTAACAATTCGCAGAGTACTTGATTATGATTCCTTTGTCTAGAGAAAACTCTACCAATAGGGTAGAGGAGAAGTAGGTTTCATTATCAAAGACCAGAATGGAAGGAATTCCAAACCTTGTAATTAGTTGTTGTTCTATAAATTGGATGACTATTTTCTCATTTACATGAGTCAGAGGGATGGCCTCTGCCCACTTTGTGAAATAGTCAGTGGCAGTAAGAATATACTTGTGAAATTTTGAAGAATTGGGCATAATTTCTCTTATGATATCCAACCCCCATTGCTCAAATGGTCTGGAGAAAGTTACAGGCTGAAGTGGGATTGTTGCCCTTCTCTCCTTGCCAACACTTATTTGACAAATCTTACAATTCCTGGCATAAGCATGAGCGTCTTTGAACAAAGTGGGCCAGTAATAGCTGGCTCTCAGAACCTTATGAGCGGTGGTGTTCCCTGCAAAATGTCCCCTAGCGGGGCCATCATGGATTTCTTTCAACACTTTATCGGTGTCTTCACATTTGAGACATCTTAGTAATACCCCATCATAATTGATCCGGAAGAGTACCGAATTTATGAGCCAATATTGTGCAGATTTTAATTAGAGCGCTCTTGTTTCTCTGGTGTTGAGGTTTTCGGGACAAGTCTCGTGATGTAATAGATGATCCAAATCCTTGTACTATGAGTCTAGTCCTGGAAAAATGTATGCTGCTTCACCACACCATAGTGTTATTTCATAATCCCACCCTGGATCTTGGTTTGCTTGATCTTGAGCTTCGGCTATGAGTTTGCACAAACCTTGTCCTTTTACTAACTTGGCAGGTTTTATATTTAGATCAAATTCTTGGACTACCACCATCCATTTCCCTCTTATTTCTCCCATTTGTTGGGTAAACAAGGATCGGACTGCAGGGTGTGTCACAATCACCTTAGTGAGATTCTTGAGGATGTATGACCTAAAATGCTTTACTTCTTTATAGACCGCGTAGGCCTGCTTGTCTATGGCGGGGTAATTCAGCGCAGCTCCTTGAAGGTTGGTTCTCATGAATGAAATTGGGGATTCATTGTTTTCATCATTCTTCTAATTCAAAACCGCAGCTAGCGATTGGTCAGAGGTGAAAGTATAAAGGTTAAAGTCTCTATTGAAATCAGGACTTCGCAATACCGGGGCCCGGGATATGGCAGCTTTGATATTGTTGAAAGCGTATTTTCATTCATAATCCCACTTAAACTCGAAATATTTGTGAATCATATTTTTTAAGGCTTTGATGATTTTGGTGAATTCGGGGGTGAATTTCCTTACAAAATTAATTTTCCCGAAAACATATTGCATAGCCTTCTTGTTATGGGGTAGCGGGAGTTGAGCTATGGCTTTAATCCTTTTGAGGTCTATGTGAATTCCATCTTGAGATATAATATGACCTAACAACTTACCTTCTTCAACACTGAAGATAGTTTTCTTAGGATCGAGTGATATACCATATTTTCAGCATATTTCAAAAATCTGAGTTAAGTGTTGGATGTGTTCCTCTCTATTCTTCGAATACACCATTACGTCATCTAAATACACTACCATGCACTTACCTATAAGTCTTCGAAATGCCACGTTCATTTCCCTTTGAAAGGTTTATCCTGCGTTAATCAAGATGAAAGGCATGTGTTTATAAGGGAAGGTTCCCCATTTGGTCTGAAAGGTAGTTTTTAATAGGTCTTCCTCTGAAACCAACACTTGGTTGTATCCTAAGAAACCGTCTAGGAGGTAGAAAATTTCCGAGCCCGACATGGTCTGTAGGAGTTTCTCCACTGGTGGGACAGGATAATTGTCCTTTTTTGAATCTCTGTTGAGATTCCAAAAGTCTACGCATAATCAGATTTCTCCAGACTTTTTTCTTACTAGAACAAGGTTCGCTACCCAGGCAGAATGTCTAACTTGGAAAATTATCTTCACATATAAAAGTTTCCTTAACTCTTGATACATTAGGAGTTCCAAGGATGGGTGGTACTTTCAGAGCTTTTGTTGAAAAGGTTTGACTTTGGGTTTCAACGGGATGATGTGTTGAATGATGCGGGTATCATACATTTTCAAATCTTTATAGGACCAAGCAAAGACATCCTGGTATTGTTTGAATAGTTTGAGGTAGGATTTCCCCTCCTCTTTAGATATTGTTTTGTCAAGATTTACATACTTTGGGTTGTCTGGGGTTCCAAGATTTACAGTTTCATGGAGGGGGCAGGAGCTACCAGTCTTTAAGTTTTTAGGTCCTTTGAATCACTCCTTTAGATCAAACAAATTATCTAGATTTTCTATCCCTTTTGGAATTGTGTGAGCCTTTGGTTTATTCGTGTGTTGACCCTCCCGAGGACTGGTTTCCATTATTTTCTCTTGGAACTCTTCATCTTCAATAGCGAGGTATTTGAAGTTGTCTTGATTAGTTAAGAAGCTTATGATATGTTCATCTCCCTAAAATACTTTCCAATTAAAGATATTATTAGGCATCAATGGCTTGTAGAGTGTAGAGCAATTCTACAGTGAATTGGGAGGCTTCGTAATCTTCTAAAGGCAAGAGTATTGAAGAAACAAAGGCTAAGGAGTTAGTGAGGATGTTCTTCGCTCTGGGGATCACAGTGATATTGAAAGCTTCAAAGCGTTCTATCAGCCTCTGCACCTCCTGCTGGTAGTTCTTAAGATGAGGGGAGTTGCAGTGTATAGTGTTTCTCACTTGTCTGATAATCATTTCTGAGTCTCCAAACACCTTTAATTCCTTGACATTAAGATATATGGATTTCTTTAACCCTTGTACCAGGGCTTCATATTCGACAGTGTTGTTGGTGCACTCAAATTCTAGTCTACAAGACAATAAATGGCGTTTACCCTTTTGATCGATGAGAATGCAGACTGCTCCCGAACCCTCTTGTGACTTGCATCCATCAAAATAAAGGGTCCAAATTTGCGAGCGATGATTTCCATTCCAATCCTCTCTTCGATCTTTTATTCTGGAAGACCTAACACTAAGTCTTGACAAAAGAGACAATCTTCCATTGGCATCAAAAATTATTCTTGAAAGATCATCTCGAAGCTTTGGGTAAGAAAAACATCGGACAGGAGAGGAGAAAAATTGACAAAGTTAGAATCACAAGAATAATTCCCTAGTATGGGAAAGTAGGTAGAGGCTGGTTCATTCAGGGTTTCTAGGTCAGTGACTATATGTTTCAGGTATCTTTCCCTATCGATTCTGATCATGTTCTTGTATCCCTTCAGCAGTAGCCAAAGGTGTGCACAGTCTGTGTTGAAGTATCCGTTTAGTTTTTCAGACCAATCTCGGCTTAATAATAGCCCATATTCCTCAGGGATATCCACCACAATGATGTCAATAACCTGCATGAAATTAGGATGAGTGGCTACCCTGATCATCATATCTTTGAGTCCCCCCGTGACCTTGAACTAGGTCCTGTCCAGTTGTATGATATGATTATCACTCTTTAAAGGTAAAACACCTAATTTCTTACAAATGGCCAAGGGCATGATATTGGAAGATGCCCCAGAGTCTACTAGACAGTTGTGGAGATTCTTGTTGAAGACTTCAAATGTTAAAAGGAAAGGTGGTACAAAAGGCCTCTCCTTCTTGCCTTATGAGTTGGTGTTTATTGTTGGTTTGCTTGCCAAATCCGTAGGGGGGAGATTCTTTTCCTGACCATCGCTGGTGTTCAGGTTTTCTATCGAACCTAGAGCTTGCAACATAAGGTCTTTCTGCTGAGGGATTCTACATATGTCCATAACCAATACATTGGCTTTCAGCTTCTTCAAATGTTCTACTATATTGTAATCTAAATTAGGAGAATCATGAGTATAGATACTTATAGGATTTTTACCGGGAGCGAAAGGAATTCTTGGGTGATCGAGAGTTAATTTAGTTTGTGAGGCATGTGTGGCATCAATATATTTTGGGCCAGGTTGACCCTTACTACGTGTCTGTACCACCAATATCTCTGCGGGTGGTGCATGAGGCTTAAACATATCATTCAAAGATGCGATCATGTCGGGATCCCATATCATCATGGTTGTGTCTTGTGGTGGGTCAGCTTCTTCCTGATCGTCAATGTTAAAGGTTGAACTGATGGATGGTTCGGTTAGAGAGACTTGGCCCAAAAAATGATTGGCCATTAAATTCATGGCATGGACCCACTGAGGAAATTCCCTTTCTGAGTGGTTCTCTTGGTGGTATGTACAGAAAGAATCATACGCGACATTCCCTACGTCAATGTTTAGGTTGGTTGGGGGAGGTTCAATTACTTTGAAAGGCTGGTTTATTTTAAAGAAATGATTATAGGGTCTTTGGCCTTGGTTTCCATCACCCCCATTTCTTTTCATATCTATAATATCATTTTATAGTTTCTTGACCATGCGTTGCAGGTATTTTATATCTCCATTACCCTTATCGGAAGTTGGTTCAGCTGTCTTCCCCGATGGTCTAGTCAATAGGAGTCCTCTCCTGAGAGGGGGTTGGCTTTATTTTCTCACTAGAGATGCCTGTCCTTCTTTACACCCTTTCATCTCAAACTCTATCATCTTGGCCTCTTCAAAATTCTCTGTGAGGTTTTTCTTAGCGACTATTTTAATGAACATGGAAATAGAGGTCGGAAGCACGTTGGCATAGAACTTGATTTGCAACTCTTGAGTTGGTTTCTCCGTGGGATGAAATTTGTTTAGGATAGTCATGAATCTTTGATTGAAATCTTTGACCCTTTCCTTTTGGGTCATGGTGGCTGCGAATAATTCGGCCATAAGGGCTCCCGTGGTAGTTTCTTCGGAAAATTTGTCTAGGAAATCCTTTTGGAACTTATTCCAGCTGGTTATGGATCCTACTGGAAAGTTAAAATACCAAGTGGAAGCCGAGTTCTCAAATGTGTAGGGGAAAATTCTGCATACCACATCTTCATGTTGAATTTTCATAAGCCTGATCACTTGTATGAACTTCTTGATATGATCTTCGGGCAATCCTGAGTTTTCAGGATCATACTTGGGGAGAAAATTTTTCGGGTGCTGAGGGATATTGTGTACTTGTCCAAGAATGACCACGACGTCTCTGGCCAACCAAGGTTGGTTGTCTTGAAGTGGAACTTCCCTCTCCTCCTCTTGACCATTGTTCTCTTCCATATCTTCGGAGTCGGAGTTAGGCTCTTTCTCTTCTGAAATATCGTTAGGTTCGAAGATGTCATCGACTGAAATCTTGGGTATGAGGTTAAGGGATTCCTGAATTTTGGTGATCACGAAGTCTATTAAGTCTTCTACAGAGTGTACGAGAACTTCGTCGGGAGCGATGATTACTAGTTTGATTTGTTGTTTTCTTCGAGGGAGGATGGGAGTGAAGGGAAATGCGTTGATTTCCCTGGTGTGGGCTCTAGAAATCCTTCTAAACTGATTCACTTCCTTCTAAGGGAGGGCGTACAGTATTTCAGGGTGAAGATATCCTTCATTGGAGTGGGGTGAGTTATCTTCTTCGGGAGTACTCAATAAAGGTGGGTTGTCTGTTGGATGACTAGCCATGTATGTGGGTCATTACGTATCTATAGGTTGTTCGAAATTTCATATAAATTACATATTCAACAATTCATTCTCAATCCCTCCTTCTAGTGCCAATTCTATTGATGGGGCTTAAATCCCCTGATTCAACAGTAGGAACCAAACCCACCACCGAGGCCCAATTAGACTCTGCAACATTTGGAGTGGAATGATTCTCTAGATTTTACAATCTGGCCAAATTATCAATGAGCTTTTTTGTTTTCTGGTGAATGCTCTTCCTTTGGTTAAAACAGTTTTTTATGTATTTTCTCTTATCTAGGGAAGGTACAAGAGATACAAGCTAGTATAAAACAACTTGGTGAAGATGGGACAAGATTTTTAACTATTCTTAAGGGGTCGAGCTTGGGATAACCCACTACTTGAACATGTAGACAACGATCATATGCCAAAGGGGTTTAATAATAATACTTTAACCGAAAGAGAATCCAACTGTTGTCTGAGAAAGGTACTTAGCATAAAGTAGATGCATATATGATCAAGATCAGGGTAAGGAAAATAATTCATCTACAGATACATTCACCACATAGCTGAGGTAAACTACTTAGCATAGAGAAAGAAACACAACCGCAATCAATGTCACGGCAAGCAAAATAATTCATATACCAAGACATTCATCACATAGAAGCACACTGATATACTTTCATCATTTAAAGCAAGGAACATCAAAACATTGTACCAGACAACTTGACAACATAACTAATTTCTCTTACTCATTTACTGCAACATTCATGGAACAGGAAAGGAAGTAATTCTTATCCAACTCCAATCACATACATCTAATGAAAATAGCTCGTCTCTGGTCCAGAAGGTCTTCTTAATTTGTAGTAGTCTCAAAATAATTATCAACAACCAAAATAAAAGAGTTCTTGGATTTATTCGTGTGG
>JASDQU010509980.1:83958-94646 GCA_032191745.1 Picea mariana | reverse complement strand
AACGTGAGTGTCTCTAGAATGTACCTCGAATCCTTGAGGTTTTTCAATATATACTTCTTCTTCAATAGCTCCATTGAGAAAGGCTGTCTTTACATCCATCTGGTGTAGATTCCATCCCATGGAAGCGACAAGAGATATGATAGCTCTAATGGAGGTATACCTTTCCACCGGAGCAAAGGTTTCATCATAGTCTTCTCCCTCCTTCTGGGAGAAACCTCTGGCCATGAATCTTGCCTTATATTTATCCACGCTTTCATCTAGTGCATGTTTGATCTTATATACCCATTTTGAGCTTACCACTGATTTCTCTTTAGGTCTGGGTACAATTTCCCATACTTCATTTTTCATAATGGACTGGTGTTCTTCCTCCATAGATTCTTTCCATTGTCCCTTTTTAGATGCTTCTTCAAATGTAGTAGGTTCTTCATCTAGAAGCTTTGTGATGTATGCTGCATAACTTGAGAATCTTTTTGGTCTTTTACTCTTCCTGGATGTTCCTTCTGGAACCTTGATTCTTTCTGTGTCTTGTAATGTGGCTTCAAGCCAAGTTGGTCGTTTCTTATTCTTTGGTATATTATCTGGATCAATGTTCTCACATGGCTCCATAGGATGATCAGATTGATCCTTTTCATTATTTTTGCTTTCTGTCTTTTCGTCATTTGGCTCTTCAATTTCTTCTTCTTCTATAGTTTCTTCAATAGATTTTCTGAAGGCCATCCTTTCATTGAATGTTACATCTCTGCTTACTTCTATCTTGTGTTGTTCTAGAATATATATTTTGTAGGCTTTGGATGAATCACTATATCCCACAAATATCCCCTTCTTTCCTGAGGGTTCTAGTTTATTTCTTTTATCTTTGGGAATATGAGAGTAAACTTGACATCCAAATATTCTTAAGTTTTCTATGTTAGGTTTCTTACCTGGAATGCTTCTTCTTGTGTCATGTCCTTCAATATGTGATGAGCGATTTTTTTCTATACATATATTTTCATCATTGCTGCTTCTCCCCATAGGAACATGTATAGATATTGATTGTTCAATAGGGCTTTTAATGTTTCTTCGATAGATATGTTCTTTCTTTCTACTACACTGTTTTGTTGAGGATTATGAGGAACAGTCAGCTCCCTCTTAATCCCTACCGATTTGCAGAATGCAATGAAATCCTTCGAGGTGTATTCTTCTCCATTATCTGTTATTAATGTCTTGATCTTCTTGTTTGTAAGGTTTTCTATTTCTGCCTTGAATTCTTGGAACTTGTTGAATACTTCATCTTTTTATTTCAGTTGGTACAACCACGTCTTTCTTGAATAGTCATCTATGAAGGTTACGTAGTAAAGATATCCCCCTAGAGATCTGACTGGCATTGGTCCGCAAACATTTGAGTGTATTAGATATAGAGTTTCCTTAGATCTGTTGTTGCTTCTTGGGAATGGTTTCTTGGTATTCTTCCCAAGGGCACATCCCTTTCAAATTCCTTCATGTGTAGATTTCAATTATGGTATTCCTTCAACCATGTTTCTAAGGAAAGGTAATGCTTGATAATTGATATGAGCATACCTTCTATGCCAAAGCTTATTAGGGTTGACTTTATCATGTACTAGAGCTTCTTCATTTCATTCTAGTAATTTATATAGATTTCCTTCACGTCTTCCAATAACCCTAGCATCTTCTATGCTAGAATCTTTATGCCATGATAACACTTTTCCATCCATGAAGGCTATTCTATTTCCTTTGTCTTCTAAACATGATATTGATACAAGATTCTTTTCTAAACCAGGTACATATAAAACATTGCTTAAGTGAACATGATTACCTAATTCCAACTGGACGGAGGCTTGTCCAAATCCTTCGACGGGGTAAGTTCTTTTGTCTCCAAGCTCCACTTTGTACGATGTCTTTATCTCATTGAGATTTGAGATTCTAGCTTGATCTCCCGTCATGTGCCTGGAAGCTCCACTGTC
This sequence comes from Picea mariana, assembly GCA_032191745.1. NCBI lineage: Eukaryota > Viridiplantae > Streptophyta > Pinopsida > Pinales > Pinaceae > Picea > Picea mariana. The sequence goes on along the minus strand of JASDQU010509980.1, from coordinate 92,685 downwards.
GATTATCCACATATCGTCTTCAATTTTCCTAGTAAGTGTTGAGTCGTGTAAGAGACTGATTGCTTCACACATGTCCTCGGTTGACTGGTAACTGGTCATGCCTTGATCCAAAACCTCAACTTCATCATTTTTGTCTTCTGAGAGAGTCAATAGGTGCGTTGAGTTAGGGCGCATCTAAATATATTATCCTTGAGTGAGATGCTCCATCACAAGGTGTTGGATCTGAGAATTAGGGTTTTTGCAACTGCTTCTGCTAGTAACCCTAACTACAGTGCTTTGGAAGCTGCTCCTACTAGTAACCCTAGCGATAGTTCATCAATGAGCTCAATATCTAGCAGTTATGTTTCCTTCCAGCGTTTTAGGATGAATGAAGGGGTGTGGGCCCATAACCTATTAGAATATAGAAGATTGTGCTCATTTTACCATTGACGATACCCTCGTCACCCAACCACTGGCCGAAGCCACCCTCCGAGCACCTTGACCTTGACTGAGAAGAAAATACTGGTATCAATCCAATAGCCAAGAGAGGCTAATGCACCAAGCAAGAAATAGAAACTAAGCTGAACAAATGATCCCACCCAGAAGCTAGCGCACCACTTTCCAGCTCTCCCAGAAACTTGCGCACCAAACTGCTACTGCCTGCAACTACCTACGCAGATTTAGCTCTCACTGCAACTGCTGAGATTGTGAATAATGAAAATTGGTGCCCTGTATTTATAGTAATCTGGGCAGTTTAACTGGGACCAACTTCTCCTTCTGGGTATCAATAAAATCATATTAAATGTATTTGTCCATCCGACAACTTGTCTAGGGTTTCCTTCAATTCTTTGCTTCATTTTGGAGGATTCTGGTCTCGTCATAAGTCACAATAGAGGTTCATACCTCCCAAAGCTACCATAATATTAACATAAAATGTGTCCACAAGGATAACTTGAATCAAAGGAGAAAATAGTATGCATGAAAATTCAAAGATTTATTGAAGCCAACAATTACATAAGCCATAATATATGATTCATACATTAAGTGAGTAAGTTAATATGTGGAAAAACTCGCCTCCTTTCTAATGGAAATTCTTCACCGATTAAATATTGATTTTTCTAGAATTCATAATTCCACTTGATTGAAGGGAAATTTAACTATGTGACCCTACCATTAGGTATTTTCACCCATTTCAGACAACCCAAATCATCAGAATTTGGAAAAAAAATCTACAGATGAAATGAGAACTTTTCCTTACTAGATAAAAAATAAAAATTAAAAAGTAAAAAAAGTTTCACTAGAATGGTTGAGTTTTTCCACTTGTTAACTTACTCCTATATAAATACTATTATTCCAGTGAATATCATCATTCACGTCTCCTCCACATTAGACACAAGTATCTTCCAAAGAAACATGACAAAGCTCATATGAACATTATGTATTATGAAAAGGATCATAATTTCTCTTAATGAATGAAAAAAAAGGCAAGGGAGCTCTTAGGTTAATATGTGCAAGATAATGTTTCCCCATATCCCCTGTTTCATATTCCCCTTTCTTTAAATCTAATAAATCCCCTTATTTATTAGAAACTATATTGTACCCTATTTTATATTTTATAATAACTTTAAACATAATCATCATCTTCTCTTGCCACCATGGTGATTTCTAGTGCATTTGGACTATATGAAAGAAGATCAAGATTGAATCTATATGAATAGATATGTGTAGATTCATGGTGTGATATTCCTTTCACTAGAGGGATTTGTTCCACTAATATTTGTTTGCAGCCTCTATGACCTAGTTTAAGAGAATACTTCACCTAGCTCCAAGTCTTGATATAATCACAACGGTGATAGCTATGAATGTGGTAATGATAATGGGGGACTCTTTTTGAATTAAGATTGAATCATTCAAGCTATTAATATATCAAGGACTCCAACAAAAGGACCTCATACTTTGCAGAGAAAATTCATAAAACAATGGTATGACATTCCCTAGTGGGATATTTCATCCCTAGAACCAAGGAAAATAGCCTTGATTTTATCTGAGTGTGCATTGATTGGAAAATTCATAGGAATTTGGCTTAGTCCAATATCTACAGAGAAATGGGTAGAAGAGCACTACACACCCAAGATTCTAGGTCAACTATTTTCCTTTGCAAGTGATCAAGTATACTTTTTGTTTCTATTTCAAAATAAGGAGGATCAATACCTAATTTGTTTCTCCATTTTGTATTTCATGGGTTCTAGAGGAATGTTTTTAACCCATTGGTCTCTTGAATTTAAACCTCAAGATGAGATCATAGAATCCCCTATTTGGGTTACAATGTCTAATATTCCATTAATGTTCTAAATTTATAACACCTTCAAATCCATTGGGGACAAACTAGGTCGATACATTGGCCAAGAAGAACCAAAAGGGAAACTATACTATTGTGCTAGAATATGTGTGGAAGTGGATATGGAGAAGAGACTCCTTGGGGAGATGAAAATTAATCTGTATGTTTGGATCCACTATCAAGTTCTATACTATGAGTAGCATCCCATAAAGTGAAACTTGTAAGAATCCATGGTGCATGTGGGTACCATTCAATATTTTCAGTTGTTTGTAATGGTAGATATTATTGTTTTTTATGTATGATTTAACCTTTACTAATAATTGCTATCCATTTCTTACAAGTATCATCCTCCATGGATAATGGTTGATTTTTTCATGGGTGGTTAGTTGTTTATGGATCTTACCCTGGTAACAAGTGTTGTGCTCCCTTTCAACAATTATTATTAATCTTTGTATTATGTGTTGGCTACCCTTTGGCTAGACTTCAAGTTTTTTACATTGTTACTTTGACTCATCTTTCAAGATGATCCCACATTGGATACTTACTCTCCATATGTGTGACTTGATGAGTATATCATTGATGGTTGATGATAAGTAATTATTATTTGATATGATGTTTATATGGTAAAGGTGTCATTGACGTGTTGATGCTTTAGTTTGACTAATAGGAGATGGTGTTTTGGACTCACTGGCTCCTTGTGATTTTTTCTACTAATGGTTGAGTATGATGGACCTAGACACCTATGTGATTTCCCAGTTTGTGGTGAGTATTGATATTTCCTAATAATATAATTAAATATTATTGATAATGGATGTGAAGCATTGATAATTATTCGATGATTGTTAGCATGATTAGTGCTTGATAGTGTGGTCGATATTATATACACATGTTGTTTAACATACCTTTTTATGTGTTGATACTCTAGATATTAATGATGATATTGCATGAAAAAAAATTGGTATTCTTAATGATGGGTATGTAGAAATCATGACCTTTGATGATGTTTAAATAAGATATATCCTTGTATGAGATGATTAATGAGGTACACATGATTTGGATACCCTTCGATTAATATGGTTCACATTATGATTTATGATATATGTATTCCTTGTTATGATATGTACATGTACAAGATTCCTTGTCATTAATACATTTCATATTATGGTGAGATTTATTATCATGATCATGTTTCATATACATTAGTATCTCTTATGAACTAACCTATTACAAGTTGAGACCTGGGTATATAATGGGGAAATGAACTGAAGGGAATATATCTTGTGTCAATTAGGATGCTTATCTGATACTAGTTCTTAGGAAGCTTGGGAAATAGAAAATGGATTTGAAAATGGCCTCCAAATTTAGCATGGGAAAAATGGCATAAGGGGAAACGTTGCAACTCACTTTTCCCTATTCTTTATACTTGTAAATTTACCCTCAAGACCAAATTCCCCTTTTCATGGGAAAGGGGAAGGATAAGAGATAAATATTTGGAAGATGTTACATTAAGATTGATTATAAGAGAAGGAACCTACCCATTGTTGGGGGTAGCTCATGGGGCATTGATTATGGGGAACTTAGTATTGTTGATGCACTTGTGTTATGATATTGGTGAGTTGGACAAAAAGGTGTATGTGACAACTAGGTCTGTGTGGATTAAGGGGATGGGAGTGTACCTGGAACATGAGGAGGTACTAAAGTTGATTATGCTCCTTGTATTGTTTTCATTTGGGACAAAATTACAAGATAAAATTGCTAATGTGATTTTGATCACTAGTTGAAAGTGGTAGTAGGATCCTTGTAAAGAAGGATGTCAATGTTGTTGTGGTTGTGATCACCAAATGAAGGTGGTAGTAAGATCCTTTCCAAAATGGGGGAATCAGTACTATCATGGTTGAAATCACTAGATAAAGGTAGTAGCAAGACCCTCAAACACCATATCCCACAAAATTAGAACGTGCTTCAAGTCCAAGAGCCTCTCCACCACACCTAGGTAGAATTATTGTAAGCTTGTTTGATTTATTCTTGAGTAGTTTGGGTTGGATTCTTGAGAATACTATGATTTTATGATTTCCTTACCTCATTGATATTGAATCTTACTTAGGGGGAAACACTTGTGAATCTTGTTGCATTGGTTGGATGGAAAATCAATCCTTGGTGTGCCACTAGTTGTTGGATATGTTATCACGATATAATTTTCAAACAATGTCCAAGAGTTGGAATTTTAGCGAAAATTTTATGTCACTAAAGAGGTATGATATTTTAAAGGAATGATCTATATCTAACGACGGATGGACAAATATGGCAAAAGTGTAAAGGGTAACCCTCAGCGAACCATCGATATTGAAAGCAACCTGGATCAACGTCTAAGTTGCATATCGGAGATTGAAATAGTGCGACCATTAAGAAAGTGAGGGTAGGCCAGGGAAAACCGTCATGGTTTTATTGACGGATGCATGGCGCCCTCAGAGGGACATTGGGGAAATTTTTTTTTGACTTAAACCACTTTCTCCAACCCTCGATGCCACCGTCGTTGGGTGAATGTGGACCATAGATATTAAAGTAGTCTGGATCGACGGCTGAGAATCATATCAGCGATTGAAGTAACACGAGGATTAACGAAACGAGGGTCGGCCGGGAAACACCATCATTATTTAAATCGTGGACGTGTGGCATCCTCAGAGGGACATTGGGGAGAAAAGTGGTTTTCCTAAAACCATTTTCTCCAACCCCCGACGCAAATGGATACCTATAAAAAGAATACCCCCTGGCATTATTTTTTCATAACCTGGATCATTTCAACATTCAGAAATTTGGTGGAGAGAATCGATTTGAAACTCAAGCTCAGAAATTGAACCAAGTTCACACTTCTTTCGCCGCTCACCAAGTATTTTCACCATGGTTTCTAATCATGTTGTCTTATTCGTAAATGAGCCAGACATCTCTTCCAAAAAAGAATCCCTAATTGATAGAGACTCTAACATTTTCGACACAGAGATAATAGTCTCTCCCGTTTCTGTGTCCAAATCAAATTTGTTGGACAATGTCGAAAACCGCCTAACTTTCCTCGAAACAATTCAAGCCTCCATCAGCCCTTACGTCATAGAAGTAGTCTTTCCTTTCCCTGAATTTGTAAGTTGGTGTGAAGAACGATATTCTCAGGAAGAAAGAGTTATTCTGAATAAATTATGTTCTGAAGTTTTATGTGAAATAGATGGTCCATCACTCTGGCACACCTTTAGTATAACCGAGTCTTCATCCATGGTGTCAAAGCCCTTCGAGGAACATAAAATGATCACAATTTATAGAGAATGCCCACCAGAAGTAAAAAACCAATTTCTGCAAAACATTTTCAAGCCCGAGTACCATTCAGAGAGTCTGTCATTTCTTGCAAGCATAAGCGTCATGATCATCGAAGTCCAGTGGGCTTGTTCCCTATTAAGTCAAATTTTAGGATTGGACAATGACAAGTTTATGGTAGAAGTCATGTTAGGTTTCCTATTGACTTTATTTATGTTAGATTCTGGTCAGCCAGACTGTGTCAGTTTTAACAAATTCATTGTTTACAATATGCATTAGCAGTTGGTGAATTTCAATTCATTATAACATTTCAGATATTACACCCATTTTCTGAGGATGTTCCTAGAATCTAACAAAACTTAATTTCCTGAGACTGGATTCATTTCAACTAAATTTAAAAGGATCACCATGCTTATCTTCATAAATAAGATTATGTCTAGGGTGTACAGTCTTATCTTTAGTTCAGACTTGCCAAGGGTCCTGGAAGAAATGAAAAGTTGTTTACAACCAAATCTAGAGAGCAGGATAGGTGACTGGATGTTGTTCATACAGTCCATGGAGACTTGGGTATATGGCTACCAAGAAGGACCTCATATTTTACCAGTTTTCCTGACCCCCAGAAGCTTTTCTTTGGAGTTCATAAGACAGAGGATCATCTTAGAAAATGAGCACTTTTTGAAAGCACACAAGGCTTCTAATATAAAATATCCTTCCGTAGTAGGTACCTTTGTGGTGAATAACAATCATGTTTGCCTTAGATTCAATCCAAACTCAATGAATTTGGGTTCACGCAGTTACAAGGAAGAAAATACGACCTGCACCATATCATTTCAAAGAGGAGATTGGCAAGCAGACAAGCTCCCTATGAACACGATCATGTCTAAGGATTCTATAAGTTGGCCAATCTAGAAACCTGTGTAGATATGGATGTCACTATGAAGCTTGATCTAACAAAACAAATGGAACCAGATTCCTAGCAGAGACTAGCATGGAAACCTTCTCCTATACTGATTGTCAAAGTTCCTAAATTGAATGTCTACAATAAGAGGAACAGTTCAGAGGACCTGGGTGCCAGCAGCCAGCAAGATACTCTCAAGAAGATGAAAATCATATCACCCTCTCAAGTGGTTGACCTGGAAGGAGAACAGCCCAAAGGAAAACCATGCATGGAGATGGTGGAAGATGCAACCAAGGATGAAGGAGCAGGTACGGGAGACAAACCGCAAACTGAAAGCAGCACAAAGGCTTTTAGCAGTAGGAAACACATATTTAGCCAGACACCTGGGGTTGTTTGTCAGTCCAAGGAAGATTTAATGAACCAGTACGCTGTGAAGGGAAGTATGGCCAACAATGAAATAAGAGACCTTTTTCTCGAAGTGGAAAAGACTTCCCAGTCTAAAGCCTCCTTACTCTTAGTCAGAGATGTGGAAAAGAAAACATTTAACATAGCAATGGTTGATGATGATAAATTATGTGAGATCAAAATGCACTATGAAAATATTGGTGCCCTTGAAAATGTAAAGTTTCACAGAAATGTCAGCGATATGCTATATTCTTATTATCTGAGTTTAATTTTGAGAGTTGCAAGACTGACGACACATGAAATCAAACTAGATGGACAATCAAAAAAAGAAAAGGCATCTAGCAAAGCCTAGATGACACATGTCAAAATACTAGAGTCTAAAGGCCCTCAAGGGGTGAAAGATTTTCTAGATGAAAAGGATAATATGATCCTAAGATTAAATAAAAGGATGAAGATTTCGTTGACTGACCATCCAAAAAAAACAAAATTGAATGCCTTGGAATAGGAAAAAGAAACATTCAGGCAAGAGGCACTCAATTACAAAGCTAAAGTGCTGCAGTTGGAAAAAGAGAAAGAAAATTGGTCACGAGCATAGGCAATGACATCAAATGTGGTTTTCATAGTACCTACTAATACAGAGGCTAGATCTAGCACTGAAGGGTTGGTCCAAGCCATGTACCAGGTAAGAATCAAAACAGGTGAGATCAAAATTCTCAACTATGTTATAGAAGTGTTGAAACAAGAGATGAAAGTGAAAGATGAGAAGATGGCTCAACTTCACAGAGATAATCAAGATTTGCAAGAGAGGGTGAGCAAGATGAAAACTAGGTTAAATGGAAAAACATTGTTGTAGGGAGCCAAACATGTCATATGGGATGTTATTGTTGCAAAAGCTGCTAAATTCAAGGTTTATCTAAATTTTATAAATGACAAAGATAGTGTGGTTGCTACAGCTCGGAGCACATGTGTTTTTGTTAATGAAGTATTAGCCAAGAAACACTCAAAATGGGCCCAAAATGTTATTGACTTGCTAAATTATGTGCCAACTACCGACCTTCAAACTATTAGGGTAAAGACAGGACTGCATTGATCATTTCAGCTAGGAAAATCATCGCAAATATTAACCTGCTCAGATCGGTCCAAAAAAAATCTTTGCAAATGGAGCACAACATACATAAATTTAAAGATGCATTTGAATAGTTGTTTATCAAATGTCTCCCATSATTTTGGAATGGAAGAGGTTCATTATACAATCAAGAATATTACAATACTCTCCTCATGCAATGCAGAATGGACCATTCTAAATTTGAAGCTATAGAAGAAAGTCTGAGAGGCCCAAGTCTGGTAGAATATTTGGCTACAAAATTCGAAATTTTAAATAAGTTCAAGATAGTGAAAGTCAGCATGTCGACTATGTCCTATGCTATGTGCATTGACTTGGAGATTTTGATTAAGGAGATGATGGATTGCGGAATCCCCTCTTATTCGCAATGGAAGGAAATCGTGCGGCTGGGTAAGACAAAATGCAATATTGCTGGAGCCAGCCTTTAATCCCCAAATGTCATGATATTTGTAGATACAACAGAATACTAGAGCAAGACAGATAGGGTAAAAGAATCTGAATAGACAGATCAATTCCCATAATTTTGGAAGCATTTTATTTTGTCAATCATTGCAAATCGTTTCGTATACCGAAACTGTCAGTTGAAACTGTTTTGGAAACTGAAACGCTTATGTTTTATTTATTTTGATCAAATTGTATAAGTATTGGGTTAATTTAATAAACTAATGTTGGCATAATTGCAAG
>JASDQU010509980.1:65360-77701 GCA_032191745.1 Picea mariana | reverse complement strand
AATTGTGGGTTGTGAGATGATGCAAAATATTTGTGGGTTGTCATATGGTTAGAATAATATCTAGTTGAGATTATATTTTCTATAGTTTGATATTATGATAATCACTATGGTGAAATAGCTTAACTAATAGAAATATTGATGAAGCAGATTTTCTTTTGAAAATAAAATGGAAATCTTGGAAGGCTACAATCTATCTCTATGTGGCAATCTTTATCTGGATTGTAGATTCTATTCTCTAGAAACAGTTCTCTATTCAGAGTTATCATGTGTTGTATTATGTGGAGGTGACTTACACGAACCATCACGTCTGTATATATGGTATTCACTCTTCAGGTTATACCTACAGACGTTGGATAGAAGTGATGGTGGCCTGAACTGATTAGAATGTCAAGTGAGATTGATCTTTTCAATTTTTTTATAAGTTGTTCCATTCAATATCGACTTATTATATTTCTATTCTTTATACAACGGTGATGGATATTCTCTCACATGTAAAAACAATTCATCCTAACAGGAATTGGCAAAAATAGTTTATCCTATCAGGAATCCTTTGGTGGTGGTGAGTTATGTGTAATTATATATGTTCTTGAATCACTGGTGGGAATGGAATTCGTTCGCATCAGTGATGGGGTTGGTTGTTCATAGAAACCATAATAGCCAACCCATTAGGTAGCATCAGTGCGATCTATGGTAATCTCAATTTTTTTTTTTATCAATCTAGATCTATGGTAATCAATGGTAGGAATATTAATGGTTACTAGATGATGTATCTCAATGCAAGATAGAAATTGTTTGCAAGAAGTCTATTCAGTTGATCCAATGTCTACTCATTAAAAGAGAGTGTTGGCACAGGGGTAGACCCAGGGTTCAACGCTACAATAGTGCACAAATAAAACCCTAACTACCAACCCTTTCGGCAACACCTACGAAGCAGATGAAGTCTCACCCGAGGTAGAGGTAGGGGTGGTTGCAGGACTCAAGTGTCTGCAACCTTAGATGGGACACAAATCTATGATTATAATACTTAATAGAGCACTTAGCATCAACAGTTCATCAATTCAACCAATAACTACTACGTAGATAGAACAGAGCATCACATCATTCACTCAAATCTGATATATTTAAGCACTTTATCATAAATAGGAAGGTTATATCTAGCAGATCATGCACTAAGCACCTTCATGTAGGTTAGATCTAACAGTCTTACACATCATTAGCACAAAACATAAGCATCTTTATCTATCTCTATCAAATCACTTAGCAAGAGAAGTTATAAACACATCAAGACAAGAACAAAGAAGAAGAACACAATGTTTACGTGGTTCACCCCCACCCTAGGGCTACGTCCACCAACTCTTGTTCTTTATTGTCTTCAGTTAATCGATTACAAGCACAGAGCCTCAAAACCCTACTTCGCCTTGGACAGGAGATCTGCACACCTCGCTAGATCATCCTTTCTTGCGTTGCAGCACAAAGCCTTCACTGTCTATTACAATGACTTTCACTTATCTCTGCAAGTCTCATACAGTATGCATGAAGCCTTACAAATATTTATCACACAGATCCCACTCTTAGCACTTAGTCAACTTGCACAACACTTACACACTATTCCAATTCTTCTTACATTTCCTAGCCTTCTATTTATACATACAAAATAGGAATAAAGATGGGTAAACCCATGGGCCGACATCCCATTCCCGTTACATATTCCCAAATCCCAAAAAGGACCCAAAAAGGGGCCGAGATCCCGCGATATCTGCTTCATCTTGCACTCCATCTTCGATAGGCTTTCAAAGTCCCAAAATAGGTCAAACTTGACCAGATCCCTCAAAACTTAGTCAACGGCCAACAGGCCCCCAACACTCACTTATGACTCATCCTGAGTCACTTTGATGTGGGACATTCTGCTTCAAATGCTTCGAGCTTGGCTCGAACTGCTTCAACTTGTTGTTGTGCTATAGGCTCTTGTTCAACAAACTCTTGAATGACTGCATTATTCATAGGTCCTTCAAGGAATTGTTCTGTTGCGATGCTAGCCTACTCTAGTTCTTCTCCTTACCCTTCTACCTCTGTAAACAACTGATAGGCCTTATCTTGCAGAGGTTGGAGTTTCTCAGTTATTTCCATAACTCTGCTCTGTATAGTATGGATTTTCTACTGGGAGGTTCATTGCTCTTGATATATCTTCATTATCTCCATAACTGTAAGGGATTTCAACTATTCCTAAAGTGTTTCTGCATGTTTCTTCGCTTCTTGGAGCTACGACTCAAGTGCCTGCAACTCTGGGTTCTCGATGATTTTCTCATATGTTTTGGCGCTGCGATCAGAAAATTTCTTACATTCTAAGGTAAGGGCCTTTAGCCTATCAACTGAGCTCCTGGAAGTTGCTTCTCTCTGGTCCTTTACTTCCTGTGGGGTCTCAGGCACAGTGCGTAGTTCTAGGTATGTGATGTGTTGCTGCATCTACTGGATCACTTCTTCATGTTGTGCTACTTTCTTTGTGACTTGATCCTCTGCCTTTACTTCTATGATAGTCATATATCACAGTGCTCTGTTGACCTCTTCCTTCACTTCGAGTTGCTTGGTGAGGAATTGTTCCTTGCCTTGTTGCAGCTGTGTCTTTTCTTAATAAAAATTCACTTGGAGAGCAATCTTTTCCTGTTCAGCAGCTCAAGATTGTTCTACAAGTACTCCTTGTACTTGTACAAAAGCCTAGGTGGTTTGGGCTATTTCCTCTTGTGCTCATCGAAGGAATCTTTGACTGTATCAGTGAGTGAATGGAGTTGAGATGGCTCATCTTCCAGTTCTGGTGTTCCCAATGACAGAGGTGCAGTGGATACCGCGTGGCTGGACTGTAGTGCCTATTGCACCCCTCGAAGCTCAACCTCAATTCTATTGTACATCTCCTCCTACTTAGCTTCTTACTTCTTTCCTATCTCCAATGAAGCATCATTCAGGGCTGCTATGATGAAATTGAAATCATCAGAGGTGAGGATGGTCTTCATCTTAGTTATAGGGGCTTTTGATCTCTTCTAGGAGGAAGGTTTTTGGGGGGAAACCTTCCTTTTCTTCAAGGGGTCCTCCTCGTCTCTGGGCGACGTTACTTCACCTTTCCTCTATTTATCTTATGTGCCATCTACCTCTTCACCATCACCCCCTCGCCCTGGTGATATGGAAGTAGTATTCAATGAGGCACTGCTTAAATCTTGTACTTCTTCGGTCTTCTTTGTCTTGATGAGCCTGGGTGTATTGTGCGCAGCTTCTGGGATATCGATGTCAGATATCTCCGTAGGGTCTACTGGAATGAGGAGGTCAATGGAACATTCCTTATTAATCTCCTCTAAATCCTCCCCCGTCAGCTTGTAATAGGAATGAAGTTGTTTCTTGTGCTCATCAACTTGCGCTGTGATATAAATGAAATGTCGATGAGCATTGAACTTCATCAAAGGCATGAATCAGTGTAAAGTGTTTGGCGTCATGCGAGGCTCAGACTGGATGGCTATCTTCAGCTGATTGTAGTATGTATGGAACATGACAATTGACTTCCATTGCTTATTCATGTCACTTGAATACCACAATGTACTGAACTTCACGGCCAATGGCTCAAATGGCTCAATGTCCAGGAAGGTCGCACCTTCCAGCATCTCCCAGGCGATGAAAGTGATTAGGATCAATAGTTAGCTGAAATGGAATTCGTACTGTTGATCCTGGGATTCTTTGCAATCGATTTCTAATTAGTTCACTAGGTACTTCACCCAATTCATTTGTAGGCCCTCCACGCACTTCCCTGCGAGGTCGAATACAAAACCAGTCACTTGGGTGGGTCGATTCTTGCATACTAACTTCCCTGCAATCATATGATAGGCGAGGTGTACTATGCCATTCTGAATAGAGGCTACCTTGTCCAAAAATATATATGTTATTCCTATGCATACAAAGAATTTTTGAAATATATATCTTTCTAGGTTCCTACATCCACTTGTTAGTCCAAAAATTCTTTCTATGCATAGGAATAACATATATTTCACTATCTCTATCAAATTTATTTGTATCAACTTTTTCTTCTAGTTGTGCCCTAGTTTCAGACTAGGAAAAAATCTATCAAAGATACCTAGATTCATACTTTCGAAGAAAACATTTCCACTTATCTCACCTTTACCAGAACACAAAGCTTTAAGATCTTACCTCTTTTCTTCAGCTCGAGTTTCTTTCTTAGAAAATAGCTTCGCAATTCAAGTAGAATAATGCAAACTACAACAACAGATATACACATAGATGTTTCGATTTTCTTCAATTCCCAACAATCATAGTTTCAGGTCCCAGAAATGAAACCATTTGTTGGCTCACATGGGCAAACCCAGGGTTCAATGCTTCAACAACGCACCAACAAAACCCTAACTACTAACCCTTTCAGAAACATCTGCGAAGTAGATAAAGTCTCACCCAAGGTAGAGGCAGGGGGGATTGTAGGACTCAGGTGCCTTCAACCAAATTTGGACACAAATCTGTGATTACAACACTTGACATATCACTTAGCCAATAACATGCATTAGTTCTTGAACTTTATCCACATCGTAGGTTAAACCCTTATTACAGATTAGTGTAGCAGCAATCAAGATTAAGCACATCCAATCATTTAGAAAATCACATCATCTCAGATCCAAAATTCATGCACATCATTAAGCACTAAGAAATAACATCAGATGCATTCATTATACATAACATCAACAACACTAAGAAAATAATCACATAATCAACATCAACAACATCACACAAAGCACATCTACACAGAATATACGTGGTTCACCCAAGTGTGGAGCTACGTCCACCAACTCTTCTTCTTATTTATTAGTCTTCGACCTCCTTACATTTGTCTTCCCTTGTGCACAAATCCATAGAAGTCAAATTCGCACTAGACAGGTGATCTGTGCACAACGCACTAGATCCACCTTCCTCAAAATCAGGTCAAGGCACAGAGCCAAATCTTTGATAGCACAAATACTTACACAGTCTATCTACACAAAGCCTCTTACAATCACTTTCACTTAGCTCTACAAGTCCCAATGCACAATATGCACAAAATCCAACAACTGCTCTTCACACTTAGCAACCTTTACATATTCTTGCATGAAGCCAACTTAGACAGGTTAGCACCTTTAATTACATCTATTATCTATCTATTTATACATTACAAAAAGGGATAAACATGGGTAAACCCATGGGATGACATCCCATACCCATTACATAAACCCTAAAAATTTCAAAAGGCCCACAAAACAAGTGAGATCTCGCGATCTCAGCTTCGCCTGGGTGCTCCATCTTCGACCATCCTATCGAAGTCCCAAAAATGGTCGAACATGACCAAAGTTTCCTCAAAACTTGTTCGAGGGTGAACAAATAGGTTGTTGTCAATCCCTTTATTTCTCTTCATGCCACCCTACATCCCAGTTCAGGAAACCTTACAATCCTATTGAACGCTCCATAACATCGGTGATCATCAATTTCAAAATGTAACAGACAAAACAAATACAGTAGAAGGTAGAAGAGAAGATATCCATTTCTCCCAATTTCAAACTTCGATCATTATACCCTCTAAAACCATCCCTTCACCCAAACATGCCATAACTCCAACATTACAAATCACATCATATAATAATAAGTATCAGGGAACAATGAAAATGGAACAAACGAAATATAGGTAGAATGGTAAATAACATTGAACATACTCTAATGACCTCTTCTAATTCTAGATTCAAACAGGTGACATTTACTTTGAGTTGTTCAAACTCATTTTGACTAGAACTTGCAAATCCACTCTAAGAATATACTACCAAGGTATATCTTTAATGACACCTTTCTCATCCATCAACATAGACCATGCCCAATACCTTAACAATATTGGAACACTAAATATTGACAATGAAAATGATTTGGTTAGGCATAACTAAAACCGTAAACATCAGGATTCGAACCTGCCAAGGCAAAGCCCAATATATTTCGAGTCTATCTCAATGAGACTTACAAAATAGCATTGGAATTGAATAGTTTTCAGCAATGTTGATTACAAAACGGTACTTGATATACCCATTCACGAATCGTTCCATTTTTCTGTTCACATACTCGATTAGAATTTTTTCAATCATGCAATAGATGTTATGCTCTACACAAAATTCCAACATATATTGAGTTTTTTCACTCCTCCAATCGAACTGCCCCCTACAAATCATCAACCTGTAAATGCCTAAAAAAGACTCAGTGGCTTAATCACATAGAAAAATAATGAATTTGTATACACATAGTAAGATTGAATGAATCACAACATATGTCATGCATCCAGAAAGAAGCCAAAAAGGTTGGAAGAAGGAACTGCCAGCTATGATGGCAGTAGGATGAAAATAAACAAGATTTCCAGGAAGATCAACCAAAACCAATTTCATTTGCACTTTCAAGAAACTGATGAAAGGTTGCAATGGATGTTCAACAAAGACTTTGTTAAGTATGTAATACAGGGACTTGGCTGCATCCTCCATCTGCCTTTGGTATTTTCTGATGATGAAGTGGTCTGCCCCCAAAACATCTTTGGCTTCCTTTTCCTTCTTAGGTGATGGATTGATAACTGTTACTTGCAGTCCAAAATCTTTTCCAAGTTTGATAGCCATGTGTCCCAAACCACCAAGACCCACCATGCCAAGGTTTTTTCCAGGCTTTGTCATTTGGAGGTATTTCATGGGGATGTATACAATTATACCATCACATATCAATGGGGATGTTGCATCAAATGACATAGTATCCCATATATTCACTAATCAACACCACATATTTGATTAAAACTATACTTGGTCAAGATCTAAAATAAAAATGGTTACAATGCATAAATTGGAAAAACTATGTATCATAGCTTTGGTCACAAACCATCAAGGATGAGTAACCTCCAAAGGTGGGAAACACATCCACATTAATGGTGTTATACCTCAAAAAAAATATTCTCACAATACTTCTCTTTTCCTTCGCTACATGAATCACATTGTTGGCAACTCCAAACCATGCATCCCACACCCACGCGATCTCCAACAACAAAATTATTCACTTCTGATCCCACTTTAGTTACATACCCTACAATTTTGTGGCTATAATCACATACTGCTAATTAAAAACACACACAAATTGATAGGGGTATGAGGTAGCATTGGTAATACAGGAAAATATAAAGACATTACCCTAGAACCACTGGGTATTCCGAATTTTTCCATTTGTTCCAAATTTGGTGTAGATCAGAGTGATAGATTCCACAGTATGTGACCTTGTTAGTTACGTCATTAGATATGGTTTTCTTTCCAATACAAATTAAAACATTTAGTGGAATGAAACTGTAATTTCCCATCCAATTACAAAGGAAAAGGGTTAACCATCCCTAGAACCATCCCCTCAAAAATGTCAGCAATAAACTTTACATAACTCTTGCCTAACATTCAATCGAATAGGTTTGTAGTTATACAGAGGAAAATCTTGCCTCCAGGACCAAAACATATGGACCATGAAAGTTCCAAAGTGTTCACAGAGCATTACAAGAAGAAAAATTCAAATAGCCGAATCATGGTTATAAGTATAAACACAGATGAGAGTCCTCATCTTGTGAGCCACCAAGATGTTGAAGAGCATTAACAAAGCGCCTGTGCATCTCAGGCAACCAACACCTCCTAGCCTTTCTCTTGTATTTCCCACCTGATAGATTTTAATTGGATGTCGCTGAAGTAGGCACTGTGCAAACACCTCCATTAGGTTTCACCACAACTTCTTTTGGGGGGGTAGGAACAATCTTCTCTGTTGGTTCCTTGGATCTACTCAACGAAGTGGTTGCAACATTATTCATGGTGGAAGTTTCATTGCATCTGAATGTGGAACCAACCTCCTTCTCTGTAGACGACAAAGCGAGGTCTGGGGGGTGTTTGACAACATTATGTCTCCTAGAAACAGATGGATTTCTTTGTCTTTCTCTTGAAAACGATAGGAAGGCTCCTCCAATTCTCTGCTTAGAATCAACAAACAAGTTTGAATTTGTGGGGAAAAGTTGTTATTGGTTAGATCTAAGTTGAGAATCATGTTGCTTTAATGGCTCTTCCGAGGAAGATGACTTCTGCTAGAGGAAAAAGAAAACATAAAATATTCAATACATTAGATCGATCCCAATAACAGATCAAAAGCATGGAAATCACGAACTAGGTAAGGATGAACTCTATCGTCAACCTCTCTTTTGTATTTTAAGATCACAAGCACGGACATTGCAAGGTGGATAAGGATCAACTATAATATATCTCCTTACCTCTTTTTTTCATTCTAGAGTCTCAAAATTTTGACTCCAGAGCTTAGTAGAAACCATCCAGTTTGGCTTATTACCATTGGTGAATTTCGTTCTCTTCGAATCATTTTGGTTATTTTCTTTCGATTCGTCGCCTGATTCATCACATATTTTATTTATAGTAATGAATTCCTCTAGCACTTGCATGTTGTATTTATCTTCCTCAAATTGAAAACCAACTTGTTGCATCGGTCTAGGTGCTTGCACAGATGGTTGGAAATCTGCTAACTATCCTTGGAAGCAGCAATTGTTGAAAATCATTGCATGGTTTGGAGTCAGTCCTAATATGTGTTTTAGGTTGAATTAGGTTATGTTAATTCAAAAAAAGGGACAAAAGAAAGGAAATGCTTACCATCATTGAGGAGATGCATGAAATAAGGAATTTATCTCTTGAAAGCTTCAATTTTCCTCCTTTCATATTCCGATCCTTTGAGATATTCATCAAGCCTTCTCATTCGTTCAAACTAATCGCTTGCAAGATTTATTTCTTTCAACACACTTGAGTATGAAGTTGCAGACAACCCACATTCCAATGTCAACTTTGTTGGCGATCCCATCGTCATACATAGATCTGTATATTGAAGCACAGGCAAACAAACTCATCAGAAGCTCGCAAAAGACATTGTATAGAAAGAAACCCACACCATGAATCCCCCATTACAGTTTTTTTGAGAAAATGGGTTTTTAGAAGACAATCAATGCAAGGAACCCCTTACATCAAAAATCTAGTGCAACCTCCCTAGGCAAATTGGAGGAGACCGTAGAATCAAAATGGTAATCTAGCCTATCTGACAGTAAAAACATTACATAAAGAGAACCYAGATGCTACATAGTGAATTACAAATTCTGGGGGACCAATACATTTAAATGCCTTCTTCAAAACCACGAATTTCAATCCTAGTTTACTACCATGATTCATCAAATAAATGAACAATGTGAATTTCAGAGAAAAATTACACATACCATGCATACAAAACGCCTGATATGGCTATAATTTGTTTTGATAAAACCCAACATGAGAATCTCAAGGTTTGAGCTCTGAAAAAAATGCACAAGACAATCAAAATTTGTGATTGATCCCTTCAACAGAGCATCCCCAGTCTCTCACTGCTTCATCCTCCATTGATGCATCTTCCTTGGAAGGTAATTCAATCCAAATATCATAGAGCTTGCAAGGAGGAATAAAACTTTTAAAAGAGTTAAAGGGTTGCCCATCCCTCAACCTCAAACCGACTTAATTATCCTTCCTTCACCATCACCATCTTCTCTTTGCAGAACCAAAAAATAAGATTGTATTTTGACACAATATTGTTGATGACAAATAATAATAGTGCATAATGGTAGAATAATGAAGAGTCATAAACAATAACAGTGAAAAATAATAGAAGAAAAGAGTTGAGGAGTATTTAAAAGTTTTGGAAGAAACAATATATGGGTAGACAAATTTATAGCAGAGCATAATGGTAGAACAATGAAGAGMAAAGTAATATATAAAAGGTTAGGAAGAAATAAGTTATGGCCTCAAAAAGGGAAAGGCAACCAGGCAATGGTGTGATGACCTCCAGGTCACGTGTTAGTGAGTGATGACCTYGAGGTCTCAGTTTGAGTCGGCAAGGAGAAGTGAGTCAGTGAAGGCGAAGAATGCATTCACGTGGCACTTGATGATTCACTGGACCAACACACATACATGGAACTTATTGATCCGCCATGGACATATGACAAAAGGATAGACAAGAACCTCCCCTTAAAAAYGCCTTTGGCATAATAAATTGAATTAAAATTATCACTGTTGTAAAAGTTTCAATATTGTATGTAGTATGGATTATGTGTTAATTAGATTCTTATTTTCATATTTTTTATATAGATTTTTTTTTTTATAAATTTCAATATTGTATAAGGTATGAATTATGTGTTGACAGGATTGAAAATCTAGTGGCAATCACTCAAATATCCTCATGAACTTTGGGTGCAACTCCGGTGAAACAAATATACTCTATGCCTGCCACAAGAAGAACTCATAAGGCTTGATGATCATATCCAAGGGTCCAACATTTGGAATGCAGCTTGGCACAATCACCCACTCATTCAAAAAAATTCTTTCTGGGAAGTAAGAAATGGACGAAGTGCGCAGTTCTAGATAGATGCTTGGAAACAACTCCCTCCCCTGCAATCACTGGAAAACCCGTTCCCTTACCAGACCTACCTTCCAGACTTAAGAGATCTCAAAGTTGTTAACCTATGGATCAACACCCAACATAATAACCCCCTAGCACAATTGGAAAATGTTGCCTCAGGATCTTCATCTACCATATAATGTCAAGATGCAGCCTTGGAAAGAAACAATGGGAAACAAGAAAATTCGCATTAGTAGGGACATGGATATCCTCCATTGGGGGTACTCAACAATGGGAACTTTAATGATAAAGGAGGCCTATCATCTTCAAGAGAACTTTCAAGAATGGGAAAAATATCACATCTGGCACATAATCTGGAAGACTAAAATCTGGCCAAAGGTTTCTACATTTCTCTGGATCTTGGTTCAGAATAGGCTCCTCACCTAGGGCCCTCGATATGCTATCTTTGTAAGCAATAGCAAGAAACCATGGAACACTTATTCAATCAATGTCAGGTTAGAAATAAGATTTGGAACCAAGCCACTATCATCATGAGTAAAAAAAATCATGACAGGACCAACATCCCAAACACCTTAAGGAATTGGGGCTCTGGGGATTATAAAAGTTCGATTCTAAATAGAATCTAGCAACTTCTATCGGGGCTTATCATTTGGAAATTGTGGAAAGAAATAAATAGGCGTATCTTCCACTCTCAAACCTCCCTCCTCTCATATGTTTGGGGAGGAATCACTGCCATCATTTGGGAAACAGTTCAAATTCATCCTTGGAATCCAAAGGACTTTCTAGATGCCCCTCTGGAATTAAACATTCATTCCACCTGGAATAAATCCAACCCAAATTTCCCTCTCAGTATCTCCAACTCCTCAACCCCTAAAGCTCGTTTTTCCACTTTCTGTAGGTTCCCCCCTTTAGGGTTCTGGAAGTTAAACTTTGATGGTTCTTTCAAGGGTAATCTAGGATAGGAAGGCTATGGAGCAATCATCAGAGACAATAGAGGGAAAATCAAGTGCCTCAAATCAGGATTTCTAGGGTATGACATGAACAAATTCGCTGAGATATGGGGCCTCATAAAATGTCTCCAACTAGCCCATAGTCTCAACTTGCAGCCCCTAATCATAGAGGGAGATTCACAACTCATCATCTCTCTGGCTACCAAAATTCTCCAAGGTTTGGATCCAAAAAAAATCACTCACAGTTGGTGCCTTATAGGTTCTCTCTCCCTTCTAGAAGCCTCACTACTTCCTCCCTTCACTATCATCCCCTCACATGTCAAAAGGGAGTCCAAAAAGGTAGTTGATCGGCTAGCCAATGAAGGTGTCAACACCCAAGAAGAGATCATCATCCTTAATACCCTGGATCATCAAGACTTAAAACTCCTACAAAAGTGCCAAGAACTGGCTCTATAGGATTGCCTCTCCCCGGATGGGGTGACACATGGACCACACACGTCGATGGACGGGGTGATTACGAGGGAAGTTAAAGCCTCTCACCAGCACCCTCCCTCCCTATCCAATTGTAATGGTTCTCATGCATAAGAGCCAAGCCTCAATGTGTCAAGCCTTAATGGAAGCACTACTACATATGGGTGGATTATTCCACGAAAATTTTCCACGCTTCCACTAGTTTCATCATTTTTTTAAACAGGGCGGGATTTTCGTGGATATTGCCACGAAATTTCATCACAATATCGATGAAAATATCAATTTAAACTAGTCGGGATTTTAGTCGCTATAGCGACTATCTTTCGTGGCAATAGCGATGAAAAATTTACCTATCTCATTGGTCGGTGTTAACGGCTAGTTGACTATTTTATCTATAGATATGTGACTTTAAGAGACTTTGTGACACAA
>JASDQU010509979.1:68657-93117 GCA_032191745.1 Picea mariana | reverse complement strand
GAGATCGTATGCCAAAGTTACGTCCCTGGGAAGTTGATGTACCAACTTACTCAAACGGGGCCCATAGTCTTGGTGTTTCATCTCCCAGGGTTAGGTCTTTGGATGTTTAGGGTTTTCCATTGTTTCTCAATAATAATAGGCCTTCGAGCCTCATTGTAACACAGTTCAGAGGCCAGTAGCCGCCACATCTCTTCTCAGAGATAAGCTACCAACACCCTAGCTAGTTTATTTTCATTCTGTCTATAAGCATATTTCAGTCATTTTTTTTATTAATGAAATGAAGTCTTATTTCCGCTGCATCTTTGTGTTTATGTGTATTTCTGTATTTCATTGTGTTCCTACATAAATCCGGATCACGGATCTTCTACTGTGTTGTTCTCTGTCAACACCTAGTTGCTCTCCTCGCCTATACAACGACGACATGCCCACCGGACCTACTGGTGCACTATCTACACATAAAAAACTATTTGTTATGTTACACAAAAGAACATTTATATATAACAAAATTACAAAAACATAAAAAATACTGCAAATTTATCTTTCTTACCAAGCTCATCGTTGAACCTTTCCTCCTCGGGGAGAACAATATTAGGATCATCACGATAGTCGATGCCATGATACACGTATTCATCCACCATCACTATCTGTCGATCCCATCTTCAGAAATTTTTGCATCAAACTGAAAATGTGTCCCCCCCCCCCCCGAGTTCGAACATCATATCTGACCATTTTTTCATTGTTGGATCCCTAACCCCAGCCTCTAGCACTACATCCCATGGACATGATGTCGACACTCGCTCAAAGAATAAAGATAAAAATATGGATCCATAGACAAATTGTGTATGTCGTCCCAACCTGCATTTGGTCAATTGCTCGTTAATATTCGCCAGAACCATTGCACACCAATTGTACATTGTGGGAGATAAAGACATCACTGCATAATTCAGCTGGCTCCTTGAAGCCAAGTGAGGCCCCATACTTTCTGCGGCTCCTGTAATGGTGAAAAAGAAAGTGCGTAAGGTAAGGTCCATCACCCGACCAATTGGCAACTTATTTTTGCTCTTCTGCATCCCAGGGTGACAATAACGCGCCACATAATCATCTACTCAATCTGTGCCTCCTCTTTTTCTACCCACCAACACCATTGTCACACCATGTTGTGACAATCCCGTTAGGAAGTACATATCTTTCATATCTAATGTCAATATTTGATCTGGTACAACGAAGTGTTGCCTTTCCAGATCCCACATATTTACCAAAGTCTGTAGCATAGCCGTTTGGGCCCACATGTTTTGACACAAGAAAAATTTCAAGAACCCACAATTCTGCAAAGCATCAAGAGTGGGAGGATCATCCATAGAAACATTATCATTTAATTCATGCTCACATTCTCTCCACTCCAATATTGTGCCAACACCTTCCAAAGACACCAAAAAATCCCGTTAGAACCCAATCAAAAAAGCAAATTCATAAATTTTTTGCAAAAAATGACAAATTTACACTCAGTCACACACCTCTTTGGTCCACAGAGTGATCGATTGCGACCGTCTTGCTTGGTTGCTCCCTAGCTATGTCTTGGGAGTGACCAATTTCCCTCTTTTGCACAACACAGAGCAATCGAATGGTTCAGTCTCCCCCCTAAAAAAGTCTAGGCGCGACCATGCACTCTTAAAAAATTTGTGTCTTCCCATAAACAAAAAATGAAATGAAATGCAAAACTGAAACATGGGTTTTCTAAGTTGGGATCCAACCTCCTACTTGGTGACTAAAAGTTGCAATATATGTGGCTCCAATCTCCGCAATTGCAGCTCCAAATTTTGAAAAGAAAAGGGCTGTCCAAGTTTTCACAAAGGTAAATAGTTAAAATGAGGAAAAAACTCTCTTTTTTACTCCATATGTAGCTTCATTTCAACCCTTTTCACACTAGAACTAGCTCATTTTCTTCATTTTTTAGACATTTATCTTTTTTCTTTCTCTTGGAACCACATACTCATTCGTTTTGTGTCAAGAAAACTATCAATATCAACTATGGAACCATTCTATGGAGTTTTCTTTAAGCTCTTTTTAGACTCCTTAAAAAAGAAAGGATTGTCGAGTATGCTTGTATTTTCACACTCGTTTCATGCATTTGAAAAGACGTCCACATGGTATACATTTAGCCCTTTTTCGGGCCAAAGAGACTATTACGAAAAAAGGACCTCATCATGGAGGACTCTTTAAGCTCTTTTCAAACTCGTTAAAAAATAAAAAGATTGTCGAGCGATCTCGTTGTCTTTCACACTCGTTAAAGTGAATTAGAAAGCATGCATGTTGAGTGGTAGTTTATCTCTTTTTCGGTCTCATCAGACTATTTACAAAAAATAAACACCCTATCCATTGTGGTTGGGAGAGTTCTCCTAGGTATCATTTTATACTTTTTCTGACCCTGGAGACTAATTTTACGAAAAACTTCCTTATGGAGTTTCCTTTACGACCTTTTCAGTCTCTCTAAACATGAAAAGGCCATCAAGTTTACCTTCTTTGGACTAGTTAAACTTTACATCGAAGGACCCAGACATGGGACCGAACCCCTCCTTCCTCAGGTTCGTTAATAAAATGTCGAGGGACTCATCACCAGATGAGCTATAACGAGCATTTGTTATCCTCCTCCATCTCGTAAAACCAGAAGGAGGTACTCACCAATCACGGTGAGGAATTTTTAGAGGGTTTTTCCATCTTGTTATCTTCATTATCTGGAAGTTATCACCACTTCGAGTCACCCTTGAAAAATGCACATGTTCTATCATCACATACAATAGTCAGGTCATCCATTCTCTCTCATTGACCATCATTTCCACCATTGTGTCATGTTCCACTCATCGGTCCATGACTAGTTATTATGGTATTCATCTAAGTTAATGTCGTTGAGTCAAGCCATTTTTCGTGCATACTTGTTCAAGGGAAGTTTCTCTACGTCGACCACTTGCATTCCTTTTATGCCCCTCTCTTGGCCATCTCTGTGTCAGTTGTGCTCTATTATTACAATTTTCACACCATTTATCTTTACATGTTTCGTGTCGATTCATGGGGGATACATCAAGGTCCTCCTTCGAGGGATTTCACCCTGTCGACTACAACTCATTATCCAGTATTGAAATCTGGAAACCCATCAGTACCCTGGGACTTGCAAACATCAGTGGCAGGTCTCCTTGCATTTCGTCAGTGGGTTTATATTATTGGCTCATGTCAAATGAATCTACAAGTGTTCAACGTCAACTCCTTTATTCACACTTTGTAGATTGCACTCGATATCTTGGGTTCCATCATCATCATCAGTGGATTCCCTTGCATCTGTTAACGATATCCATTAATGATCAGTAATCAGACAGTTTCTACCATGCTCGACTTCAACTCCTTTATTCGCATGCCATAGATTCATACCATTCGGATGTTGGACGAATACCTTGGGAAAGATCACATTCATGTTCGATGGTTTTCCTTCCCAAGCTGCGATGGAGAATATTCATGAGCACTTCACTACTTGCTCTTTTCGTGAGTCATCTCACTCATTCGTATGTTGTGACATAGATCCACATTTGTACTTGATTGTGGTTATGTTTTCACTTACGTCTTGCATGGATCCATCATGTATGTTATCATGGCCATGCCCTAGTCCATTGTGTCATGCATGGATCCACAATGTAATTTTGGCGGCCATGCTCTTGTCTCTTTTACCGAGCATGGGTATGCCCGCCTAAGGGATGTTTTCTCTACAGAACTAATGATGCTCTCTTCCAAGTTTATTTTGCCCAAATCTCTATGACTTTTATTGGTAAAGTATTTCGGCCATCATACACCTCTTCTGACCTCACACTCGAGGGGGCATCTGTTATAGAGTTATTAACCCCCTAACTATCAAGCCATAATCTCCTAAGAGGTCACCTATCTAATTCACCAACTTTGATCACTTCTTCCCTAAGTTTCCAGCCTAATTTTCACTTGGTCACCCTTTTCCTTCATTAAGGGTGTGAACAAGAGGTTTGGTTGCCCTTTTTGGCCTACCAGAGAGCGACTGGTCGCTCCGTCTGTGTATCTAGGGAGCGACCACTCCTAGAAACTCCCATTTTTGGACTTGGTTGCAATGGATGAGACCTTTCACTCATTTCTTTGAGTTTAGTCCTGAGAAGGCTTCCACTATGAGCTCCAGGATCTTATCCTAATAACCATATGGCCTTATCCCTAAAGCCCTATAAGAAAGAATCCATTTCCCTTGGGAAGGGGGAGGAAATAACTAGTAAACTTATGGTGCTACTTTGGCTACCAAATTTGGGCAAGGAACTTGGAAAGAGATTGTTGCATCAACTTCTCTATTTGTATGTTGTAATGTTGTTTCAGTAATTAATAGAAGGTGTACTGGACGTTTCCCTATGTTCAATTGTCTATTTTCTTGCATCTATTCATTTGGATAAGCTTAATAGAGTTATGTGTTATAATATATTAGTAGATTTGTCATTGATTTGTATGCATATACTTTGATCTTGGAAAGGATCTTCTTTTATTGTGTGCAGATCGTTGTTCGTTGGAGCAGGAGTAATCTTCGCACAAGAAATCAACTAGGAGCGTGCAAGGATAACCTTCTAAGATCAGGTATGCTTCCTCATTACAAAGACTCTTATTTATCCTTTGCATATAGATCAAATCTTGAAACTACCATAGATTACATCTCTATCTCTGCCTTAGGTATAGGAAGAACCTAAGGGAGATCAACTTCTGCAAGGTGAAAAATCCCTACAACACAAGGCTACTACCTTTCCTTATTTTAATGCTTTATCAAACGGCTCACTCGTGTATTTTGATGAGGAACCATAAAACAATTTCCAATTATTTTTTACATGGTTCAAAAACGATTCCTCCTCCAACCAAATTGGATTAAATTTAAAAGGTGATGATGATTTTTCAACCCTATGCTCAATCTGGAAAAAAATCAGGTTATGATCTAAGATACTACCTTCCTCAGACCATGATCGATATCTATCCACCCTTTGAATTAGATAATCAGAAACTAGAAGCGCTTAGAAACCCCATTGGATCCACCTCTATTGTGTCTCTAGATCAATATCGTTGAAATAAGTTCAATATCAACCAAGCCTACCAATTCAATTTGGTATGTGAAAAAATCAACAAGTTGATCAATCATGTACGAACCCCCTCATACTTTTCTTCTACTGATGGTAAACTTCAATCACCCCCGATTATAAATCTTCCTTCGCCAACCACCTACAAAGAAAATATTCTTTCCCAAAAGGGTTGTTTCTCTTCATAAGGGTTGTACACATTCAATATAGTTATGGGCATGCCCAAACTTTTACTGTGAAATTTCATGCATGGACTTGAAAATACATTGAAGGATTTTAAACATAAATTGGACCTCCGTATAGAAATCAAACCACTTGAAAGCCCACAAAGTCAACAAATGCAAAGTCCCAATCCTTCAAAAAAAAATTAAGGCTACTTATCAGAATTTCTCCCCTCCCCATAGTTTCTATAATAATGGAATATTTGGCTTTTCTAGTTCTAAAAGTTTGGATAATGCCACTCTTTTACATTGATTACCTAACACTGTTAACAAATTATAATTTTAAAACACTCTTAAGGGGCTAGCCTCTAAGAACCACAACAATCAACCTCTATTTCCCTTGTTGAATTTGAATTACAACCCTCTCATATGCATGATGAAAATATGATTTTTGACCCACACAACTAGACCTAGGCTTCTTTATGGGGTCAAACCTTAATCCCCCTGATGGAAAACCACCAATTGTATCTCAATATTTGTATCGTAATTCATAACAACCTTTACCCTTGGCTTCTTGAAGCAACACTTCACTGCCTAAAATAGTCAACCATTCCCCATAAGGTTAGTCAAGGATATATGTGCATTTGAGGAAACCAGAGAACTCTTTCCCCTTCCCTCTAATGGAATAATGGTGGGGAGACACCCTTTCCCTCTATTTTTACCCCTTGTGTGATTTTTAGGTTTAGAAACCATCTAAACCAAAAGTGGTTATTAGTTAGTTAAATTAATATTTGAGCTTGAAATAACGTTCATATAGTCAGGAATGGACTTACCAGTTGTCTTGAAATATTCTTCAACATGTTGTGTCTGGACTAAACAAACCTCAAATTTATTCTAATAGGATTCAAGTAGTGGAGAAATTGGAGCTCCTTTTGATTAAATAATAATCAATGGTAACATATCCTTCACTATAACACCTTCATTGTCCCTCAGGGGAGGAGTCACGTGGCCTTTTTCCCTAGACTTCTTCAACGAGACCCTTTACCTAGAAATATCATCATCTACAATGCCTTGCAGTAAAACCACTAGGAGATTCAATTCACCAATAAACCCTCAGAATTATGACCCTCCTCCACTAGATTCTACTAAGATATCAACCCCAAMTTATTTTTTCAAAACTGACAAACAAAAATCCAAAAACAAAGAAGCAAGGTGGCAATAAATATGGCATATAACACATCTAAAAGGAACATTTGTGTAATCTAAGATTTGGGTATGTACTAGATCACCGAGCACGATATCAAGTCTTTCAACAAGGTCAGGTYCAATATCAATATGTACTAAAACCTTTACAACATATCGATGGACACTAGATTTGTGGGTAGGATCTACTAAAATATATTTACCTATTGAGTTCCCCAAACTCCAAATAAAATTGCCCGACTAGAATTCAATTGAAAACCCTGGGGATTTTACCCAAATGGGTATCCTTGAATCCACCTTGAAATGTGGTTTGAAGCATGGATGTCGTGGATTCAACGATAAATAAGAGGAACCACATAACCATTTCCCACCAATAATGGCATCCACATCCTACCAAGAGCTAAATATAAAGCTTACTTGACCCCAGGTCAACATGTTAAAGGATGGCCCATAACCCAAGATCAGGCTCCACTGAGACTACAACCATGCATTTAGAGATTCCACACCATTCTATTTACCCATAATTTGCCAACTAAGGTCTTCCCCATAAAACGCATAATCTGTTGAACCTTCAAATACTCTCCCACCACCATTTTGATATCTTTTTCCTTCTTGTAATATTTTGGGTATTCTTGTAACTTGTAAAACCCTCCATAGAGGCTTCATGTGAGGGAAAATTTTTTACACCCGACCGAACACTCCACATCCAAGGTTTCACCACTAAAATCGACAACTCGAACTACAACTTGCCTATTGGAAAATGACTCAAATCCACAGACCTTGGTCATCTTATCAGTAGGAAAATTGATGTTACCAAAACACCCCTCCATCGACCCTTTGTTCGAGGTCCATTCTCAGGCCTGACAAGCATTTAGTTCATCATTATTCACATATCCTTCAATCCCCACGCTGCTAATTCCTATCACTTCTTCTCTAACAGAGGGCCTAGCTATAATTGATTCATTGTCAGTGCTCATACTGATCTAGATGGATATCGGTGGCCACCCACCTTTTCTAGTTGGCTCAAAACAATTTTCTGACAATTTTGACAATTTACTATTTTTAGCAGTTTTAACTTCCGGGGCATTTTGAGGGACTAAATGAAGGTTTTTCGAGATAGAGCTCCTCAATGATAGACAAAGGCATCATTGAGCCTCCAAAATGAATCTCCTCAACGATACCTTTCCAACGGGCTATCACACACCTAAAACGGAGATCTTATGCAAAAGTTACGACCACGGGAAGTTGATGTACTAACTTACCCAAACGGGGCCCACATGACTTTTGGCGCTTCATCTCCTAGGGTTAGGTTTTTGGATGTCTAGGGTTTTTGACGTTCTTTATTATTGTAAAAAGGCCTTCAGAGCCTCATTGTAACCTTCTTCTTACGAATGCGCGCTGCCGTCACATCTCTTCTCAAAGATAAGCCACCACCATTCCAGCAAACTTGTTTCCGCTGCATTTTACAGTTTCAGCTTATTTTGTTATTGAATAGAAACCAAGTTTTACTGTATCTCTGTTATTTTGTGTTAAGCACCTGTTAATAATCTGTATTCATTTCATTCTACTCATAAAATCCGGATCACATACGTACCCCCTTCTTCGGCCTATGCTCCTTCTAATCCACTAGAACCCCCCCATCAAAGGTTTTGGAGTCACCTAAAGAAATATCGCCAAACAAACCTTCATCACCAACGCTAAAAAAAACCATATCATCCCCTCTCATCGAGGTTGACATTGAATATTTAAAGACATTGACCCCTACTATCAAGTCATTAGAATAATCCACAAGTTATACATCATCTACATCCATGACAAGCCAAGGATGCAACTCCAACTAGCCTTTCACCATTGTTAGGTTTCATTAAGAAATAACCTTCCATTGTGTTAGACGAAAGACTATAATACTCAATTGAACTTCCTCATTTATACTTAGTAATAAATGGAGTTATAAGACAATTTCCTTTTATTTCTAGTGTATTTGGTGTGTGATATATTTATTGACTTTTATTATTGTAGTTATTCATAATTTATTTAAAATTAATGTCCACAAGTAGCCAACTTCAATCGATGGGACTAGTAAAAGAAGGCATTGAAAAAAGAAAAGAAAAGGGAGAACCTAAAGAGGAAAGTAATTCCACAAGTCTTGGCTCAAAAAGAGTTGGATAAATATAAACACTATGTGTATGATTGCTTAAAAAAGGGCTAGTATGAAGCTAGATATAAGGATATGCAATCACTTCCCTCGGAACCAAGTAGATCCCGTGATGAACAAGGAAACACATAACTTTTTATCTTTATTTAATAAGTGTGGATTCTCAAAACATTAGAATGTTAAGCAATAATATATGATTATTCTTTTAAAATCAATGTTATAAAACCTAAACTTCTAAATAATTTCTTATTCATAAAAATTTTAATTTTAATTATATATAAATTAAACTATATATTCTAACATTATTTGAAAATTGTATGTAATGGATAGTTGAAAGCTATTTAATTAGATGGACTCTGTTATACTCAATAAAACTCATTAGAAAGCGAGATGGCTCCAAAAAGCCTACAAAATATTTGTTTTTATATATAATCACAAACTCCATTCCACCTAGAAGCAAGATAATTATGAAATAGAAATATAGAAAAATATAATAATTTTATAAAACACTTTAATAAATACATATTAACAAGTTTCTAGGGTTAGTGTTGGACAACTGAGAGGGTGTGAATCAGTTGTTACTGTGCTTAAATAGTTATACCCATTTTAAACTCTTCACAAAACACTCAATCACGATCACAATGATACAGGGAAGTAAGCACTAGAATATTAAACATCAATCACACACATGAAATACACAGAGACATATATTTCCTGAGGAAACCCATAAAGGGAAAAACCTCTTCTTCTTGATATGATAAGTAATCTTTATTTTCTTTACATTATCATTCTTATGAGCACCAACTCATTGTGAGGCTACCACCTTTGTCTTGCAAGATGCAACTTGCTGAGAGCACCAACTCTCTAGTTTCTCTAGCACCCACTAGAAGGAAGCACCAACTCCCTGAGTGTTCCAGCACCAACTGGATGGAAGCACCAACTTCTAGTCACATAGGCACCAACCTGTATAATAGAGAACAATAGTTCTCCCTTGCACCAGCTTTCCACCCTAGTTTTTATGGTTGTAATCAGATGGAAGCTATAACTCCCTGTTCTTCAAGCACCCACTTGAAACTCTGAGGACACCAATCCTCGCAAGCACCTCCCTACCACCCTGAAATATAAATCTTTGCCTTTTACAACTTATCGCAGTGATACAACATTTATCTATGCCTTACCAGTCACATCATTGTTCAGGTACACTGCTTTGCTTTGCCTGCATCAATGTCTCTCTTCTCGCATATTTTTGAGCTTTCTGATCTTCTTCTTTGTCTCTGCATGCGCACCTCGACTTTCTCTTCTTCTCTCATATATGCATTTTTATTCCTCCTTTCTTCTGTGCTTCAGCTCCTGCACAATATGCTTCTACACACATGCATCACACACAATCGCTGCCCCCATCTCCTCTCTGTTCTGCGTTTTTATATTCTCTATTCACCTTCTGCATGCCTCATGTGCAATGCCTCTGCATGCTCTTTACAATCACTATTTTTCCCCAACAGGTTGTTCACCGCAGCTCTACCTCACACCCGCATAGCTCCATAGTAGAATCACCTTCCTTCATAGTTCTACGTGCCTTTCTCACATCAAGTCATCTTATGATCATCATCGTGCCTTTCTCTGGTAGTTCTATTGCCTGTGAGTTTATCATCAATGGTCGTTATGCTGAGATTCCTTAGCCTCTCTGGCAGTCGAGAATCTTCGTCTTCTCTGTCATTACCGAATCTCTTCATCATCAATGAACGTTATCCTGAGATTCCTTAGCTTATCTGGCAGTCGAGACTCTTCGTCTTCTCTGTCGATCACCCTAAAGCCTCTTCGAATTCTCTGTGCAGAAAGAATCAGTGGTTTCTGCCAGTTCCCCAGAGAACCTTCGCGCCCTCGTGCTCTTGCAGCCTTTTCCCTTTCTGCGAAAAATTACACAGTGGGCGCTAGCTCTTCTGGCTAAGCCCCTTCCTTTCACACGACCATTAGCGGTGACCATTCGCCTATCCAACATGCATTTCATGACTCGTGACCTCGGGGATCTTCGTATGAGACATCTCGACTCTCCCAAGCCATTATATCTGAAATAGAGCTTAGCTGGACTAACTCCTTCCTCTCACATGACCACGAGCTGTGACCGAATGCTTAACATAAAGTGATTTCGCGATTTTGCATATCGCGAGCTCCTGCTGTGAGTTGCTTTTGAACTCCCAAAACGCGAAACTCCGAAATGGAGCTTAGCAGTGCTAGCTCCTTCACTTCTCTTCCTCTGATGTGACCACAAGCTATGACCAGGGGCCAAACACGAGGGTGTTTCGCGATTTTGCATATCGCGACCTCCTGCTGTGAGTTGCTTCCAAACTCCCGAAATGCGAAACTCTGAAATATTTCATATCAGATCAATGGTCTAGATCCTTGGTGATCCGACGTTCCAGATCATTTCGTGACTTTGCATGTCGTGAGTTCCTCTATCATATTCCTTTGACTCCTCCAATGTGCAAGTCAGCGAGATTCCAATCGCTCACCACATGTCCTCTGGCTCCAACGGCCAGGATTGTTTCATGACCTCCCGTATCGTGAGTTCCCACAACTCGCACCTTTGACTTCTCTAGTTTGCGAGTCAGCGAAATTCCAATCACTCGCCACGTGTCCTCTGGCTCCAATAGCCAGGATTGTTTCGCGACCTCGCGTATCGCAAGTTCCCATAACTCGCACCTTTGACTTCTCCAGTTTGCGAGTTAGCGAAATTAATCGCTCGCCGCGTGTCCTCTGGCTCCAACAGCCAAGATCATTTCACAACCTTGCATATCGCGAGTTCGAGGGGTTAGAGAACCTTCTTCCTTTGATCTTTCAGTCAGCGAAATGCTGATATTTCACCACGTGTCATCTCTGACGATGGACGGTTTTGATGACTTTGGAACTTGTCTCGTGCACTTTCCTTAGGATCCAACAACTGTTTGTCTACACACTCAGATCTAACGGCTGAGATCTGATCTCCTCATCTGCGCTTCCTTTGGTCACTGGATTCTGATCCGACGGCCACTGTCGCTCCTCCTTATGAGCTTACGCTTCCTCACAACCTAGAAGAATGACTAAGTTTCAAAGGCCTCGACCTTTGAACCTTGACTGCACTTCTGAAAAGCGCAAAGCGCTATCTCTTCTGAGCTTTGTTGTTCTTGCATACTGTTCGCTCCTTGCCAATTTTCCATCGATGCACACTCACGCTATTCCTCCTAAGCTTCTTGAGGTTGCTCTTCTATGTCTTCGTTGTTGTTCTTGCCATGCACACTCTTCCTGTAAACTTGTCAACATCGTTCTGCCAACATTGTTGTTGTTCTTTCCATCTTGTTTGCCATCGACATTGCATCGTCAGTGTTGTTCTTGCCATCAATGACAAGCGTACTGTGCCTTATGTTTGTAAACATGCCAACAGTTAGCTCAATTGGTCTAGAGCCAAATGTGAGTTTATCATGTTTATTGGTGGTCACGGGTTCGACTCTCTTGATTCCCCCATAATACACACTAACATTCTCACAAATATAAACTTTGTGTATTATCATTATAAAAGAATGCCGATGTCAAGTATTAAAGTATACTTGATCTCGCAAAAACCATTTAAGAGATGGATCTCAAAACATGATATTGAACATATATCTCCCTATACTTCATCATGATTATGTGAAGTTTTTTATTCATAGTTACTATCGACACCATCATCCTTTATTGTGTTTGAAAGATCTATTGAAAGATATTATTTAGTCCTTAGCAAACTAGAAATTTGAAATCACTATGATACGTGAAATCAAGGTAACGTCAAACTATGAATTGAAGGCACCCCAATCTAGCCTTATTTTGCCTTTGTTACCCATCTTAACTAGTGTTCAACCAATATTTGTCATGCCAATAACAAAAGCAGTTTGAAAATAATATGTGTTCCCACAAATTCTTTCATAGTACTTGAAGAACGAGAGTTAGTGAATAAGACTTATTCAATATGTTGCTCGAAATCGTATCAAGATGTTGCTTGAGGAAACCCTTGCACGACAAAGGAGCGAGATGATGGATAACTTCACCCAGATCCTTCAATGATTATCGATAATAGGTGAGGCACCTTCAATAAGCAGCCAATTCGGAGGTGCGACACCTTCAAGGTACAAGTTAACTTTTATATCCCTTTATTTGTAGGCTAGATATATGCAATTGCTTTAGAGAAATGGTTAAATCTTTTAGAGGGTTATTACTCCATTTAAAAAAAAAATCGACATCGAAAAGATCACCTCCATGCTCCTTAAATCCCTTACCCATATCAAATATTGGTGGGAAGGTTACTGGGAGAGACTTAATGAAGACAAATCTATAACATTCAGAACAAGACCCACTTAGGCAGCCTTTGTTGATTCCCTCAAAGAGGAATTCTAGCATGTTGGAAACTATAATGATCTGTACATGAGATGGGTGACTCTACATTAGGAGAGAGACCATATAGTGTAGGAGTACACCGACATCTTCCATACCTTACACTCAAATATAGGTATTAGAGACTCCAGGTGGCACCTGGTTTTGAAATATCATAGTGGTCTACGCAGGTACATCCAAGGAGAGATGGATTTCTTGGAAATCTCCTCACTGGGAGCCACTTATCGATATGTTTTCCAAATCGAGAATAAATTTAAGAAGCGGAATAAACAGGAGTTTGGGTCTACAAATCTTCCATAATATAAGCATGGTAAAGGTGGAACTAATAACTCATAGAAAAAAGGATGGAGCTGGGAGATCCAACCTTGAGACAACCAATCCAAACCACATGCAAAGAAGGGTAATGATAAGTCGAAAAAGGACACTGGAAAGTGGTGTGAGCTCCACAAGAGCCCTTGGAACAACACTGTTGCTGCCACTTGAAATAGTCATTGTTGGTCGAGCTTAAAGATGCAAAGTCTAGTGCTACCATTGTAACTACAAAGATCCAACCAGATGAGTCAGAGGAGCTTGAGGATGGGGATCACCTCTTCCATTCTAATATTTGGGCGAAAGGGACCCCACTACATTTCATTGTCGATAGCAAAATCTAGAAGAACCTAATATTAGCTATGGTTATCAAAATATTGAAGTTGTTGACAATGCCACACCCCCAACCATACACCATCGGTTGGTTGAACCAGGAACGAGATCTTCACATTACCCAACAATGTTTCCTATCCTACATCATCAATCCCTTCAAAGATGAGAAACTATGTGATATTTCCCCACTTGAAGTTTGTGATGTACTTTTAGGACAACCTTATATGTGGAAACACCATGCTTTTTACAAGTACCGACCTCGTAGAGTCATTGTTACCTTGGGAGGTTAGTCCTACAGGGTATTAGAGGTAGTTCTGACTACTACAATTTCATTTATCTCAGCAAAATAGTGCCGAAACGTAATCTCTTAGACTACACAGTTTTTCCTCTTTATGGTTTGATTAGAAGGTGAGCAAAAGATCACTGCGACCATAAAAGCTTCAGCATAGGGTCTCTCTACATAGAAGAAGTAGGTGGACAATGTGGTAGAGGAACATAGAGACATATTTGCCTCACCTATATGGGTGCCTTTGCACCATCAGGTCAAACATCCCATTGACTTGATACATGGGTCTCCCTTACCCAATGGTCCCATTTATAGACACTCCCTTCTGGAGACTGAGGAAATAAAGCGTCAATTTGTGAGCTTATTTGAAAGGGCCACATTCAACTAAGATCCTCACCTTATGGAAGCTTGATTGTGTTGGTATAGAAGAAGGGTGGGACATGGTGACTATGTATCGATTACATAGCCCTCAACAAAATCACTATCAAGAACCGATACCCAATCCCTGCATTGACAATCGTCTTGATCAGGTCAAGGGTGCCAAGTTCTTCAGTCGAACCTGGGTAAAACATTTGTAGAACATTCAATAGGCCCTGAACACCCTACGACAACATAAGTTATACACTAATATGGAGAAATGCTCATTTGGCATGCAAAAAATTCAATACTTGGGATACAACATGGATGAACATGGGATGCATGTGGATCCAACCAAGATCTAAGTCATTTGTGATTAACCAACCTTGACAACTATGATAGAACTCTACAACTTCTTGGGCCTTGCCAATTTCTACTGTAGGTTCGTGTTAGGGTTCTCTCATATCGGTTGGCCCTTAATTCAAGTGACCAAAGGTGGAGCTAAAGCAAAGTTTTATTGGCTTGAATCACATCAAAAAGCATTCCAAGATCTGAAACACAACCTCTGATCTGCACCAGTTCTCATGTTTCCAGACCTGCAACAACCATTTGAGATTGAGATAGATTCATATGACTATGCTATCGGTGCAGTCCTCACTCAACATGGACATCCGATGGCCTATCACAGTGAGATTCTACCTAATGATGTTCACATATATCCCACCTATGATAAGGAGATGTACTCCATTTGTGTGGGTATGTCGAAAATGGAAACATTATATTCTGGGAAAGGAAATGATCATCCACACTGATCACAAGCCTTTGTAATTCATGCAAGCACAAGGAAATTTGCAGAATGACCACCATCCAAAGTGATCCACATACCTACAACAATTCCACTTGAACATTAAGTACAATAAGGGCATCACCAACCATGTTGTAGACTGCCTCAGTCAGCCCCTAGTTGTGGCACTAACCATAGTTCTTAGCTCTCGTGGGAACGAGACCTCTGGGTGGCCATAATTATGCAATAGTGATTCTAAATTCGTTGCTACATATCATACACTGAGTGTAGGAAAAGGTCCCAGACTTCCACCTCTAGGATGCCTTCTTGTGTTATCTGGGCCATATTTGTGTTCCTTCAAGCGAGTGTGCAAATCTAATTTGGGAGGCACATTACAATAAGGTGGCAAGGTACTTCAGTGTAGAAAAGACAATAGCAGTACTTCAAAAGTATTTCTATTGGCCAAAGCTTAAATGGGACGTTGACCTGTATATCAGGTTGCGCATTGCATGTGTTATCGTTAAACCATCCATCAAGAAGCAAGGCCTGTACACTCCTCTCCCTATCCCAAACAACCCCTGGGAGTTAGTATCCTTGGATTACATGTCAAGTTTACCCTCCACCAAACATGGTCACAATTATGTCTTTGTGGTCATTGATCGGTTCTCTAAGATGACCATTTTGGCACCATGTAAAAAGAGTATCACAGGCGAGGCCACTTCTAGGATCTTCTTTGAGCATGTTTGGGTTCATTTTGGGCTACCACAAACCATTATTTCAGATAGGGATAGTAGGTTCGTCAATACCTTCTAGTTCATCCTATGGTCTCTGATGGACGCCAAGTTGACCAAATCGATTTCCTTTCACCCCTAAATAGATGAGAAAATGGAAGTGGTCAACATGATGATTGTGCATATCCTACGTATGTACAATTCCGAGCATCCAGATATATGGGATGAGAGCCTTCCATATGTTCAACATATTTATAATAGAGCCCTCCACAACTCTATAGGCCACAACCCTTTTCAGGTATGCTTGGGGTTCTAGCCATTTGCCCCCATTAATGTATATCTTCCCATTCCATCTTCACTAGCAGAGTCCTCCCACACTTAGACCGAGGCCGACAGAGAATTGAAATTTTTTGAATGGATATAGCACCTCCAACAACAAGTTCATGACATATTACAGAAGTTCAATGCCAAGCACAAGCAATGATACGACTAGCATCGGGTTCCACACAAGTTTTAGGTTGGTGATAAGGTCTGATTGCATTTGTAGAAAGAGCACCTTACAGGTCCCCATAGGAAGTTGAGACCACTCTGATATGGGCCTTACACCATCACAATGGCTATGGGTGAAAATGATTTCAAGTTGATTATTCCTCCTTTCCTTGGCTTACACCCAATATTTAATGTGGAGTTGCTTCAACCATATTTCCCACCTCTGTTGGACACCTCGGAGGTGGCTGAGCAATTGTCTCCTATAGAAATCAATATTGACTGCCTTGAGAAGGATAGAGTGGATCAGATCATGCACACCAAGATAAAGGGCACCCACCAAAAAAACATACAACTTTATCAAGTTGTCAAAGCAGAACAACTTCTTCAGCAAGGCAAATGGTTCACGCAGATTCTGAATCAAAAGAAGTTTTCCCATATACTATGGGAACTTGACACAAAGGGGACCACTACTTCCTAAGGGGGGAGGACCGGTCCAAATGGATATTAGTTGCCAACCACCTCTTCCAAATACTCGACATGATTATCTATATGGGCAGTCTTGTTATGGTTTTTTGGGATTTCTAGGTCTTAAAATTTTGGGGCCATTTTGAGGCTCTTAAGGAAGTTTTTAGACACGTGATGTGATCCTGGCTTTGTCGATACCTTTGGAAAATCTAAGATATATTGTTTTGTTTTTTTCATTAATTAGAACTTTCCAACGAGCTACTATGCGTGACAAAAAAGATTGTATGCAAAATTTATGTTCCCAGAAAGTTGAAGTAGAAATTAACACCCAAAAATACCTTTTGGCATTTCAAAACATATTTTGGCGCTTCATATCCTAAGTTTAGGGTTTTGGACCTTTAGGTTTCTTGATATATGTTTAAAGGAAATCCTTTCATCCTCTTGTATTGTCTTTTTCAAATGAGCATGGCCGCCATCTCTCTCTCTCTCCTTCTCTCTCTAGAGATAAGCTATCACCATTCTGGCTAGTTTGTATTCTACAATATTCCGCTATTTTATTCATTAATAGAAGTTGGGTTTTCACTGTATTAGTTTTCTCTTTGTTGTATTTATGTGTGTGTTTCATTTCCTTCTCTATACAATCTGTATCATTTGTGTTGAAATCTTATTTGACATGTTGTCTCTAGGCTAAACGGACCTCGAATTTCTTCTACTAGGTTTTAGGGAGTGAAGGAATTAGAGCTTCTTTTAAATCATAATCCCTAGTAACATATCCTTCACCATAACACCTTCATTATCCCTCGGAGGAGGAGTCACATGGAGTTTTTCCCTATACTTCTTCAACGAGACCCTTTACCCATACATATTGTTGTAGGAAAATCTCTTCTGCGGACAGGTAGATGACCTCTAAGAGCTTGACCTTAACTCTAAGACAGAAAATGCTTAACGTGGACACTGACTTCCTTTCAAATCTATCTAAACTAACACATGAGAAGGAAGGATAACAGAAGTACCTCTTTATCGATGTTTGTCCCTGCACGCTCTGAGTTGCGCTCCGATCTTTTGCTCCTCGCTGAGTTCTGTAGACAAACAAGATATGACCACTTCCTACTCTATTGATATTAGCTTGAAAACAGATCTATCTATCCATGATAAGTTCATGTAACATCAGACACAAACTAGAAAGAAATAGGCCAAGCGTGTCATATTAATGAGAATAACGACATCAATACTTACAATCGTAGATGCGAATGTGTCAGCTTCGTCAAGTCCCCTTCGTCTAATCCTTGCTCGAAAGATCCACAACCTGGATGGAAGCAACTTCACTGATCACTCTCCTTGGYTGACTGTGTGTTTCCTATGAGATCATAGGTTTCATGCTAGCAATTCTTCCCCCTTTCCACCATCATAGAGCTTGCTTATATAGGTTCAGAGGAGCTTAACCTCTTGAGTTATCTTTAGAACAARTTGAGGAACCTCCGCCTTAGATCAGGGATCTCTTGATGAAACCAAGAATTCGAATGTAACTGCCTTCTAATCTTGAAAGATCCTCCCCTTATTCTCCTGAACGGGCCAACAACTGCCTCAGATTAGGCAGCGCTCCCTCAGAAGGGGCATCAGAGCGCTATARCGCTCTCTAGGAAGCTTGAAGGAAGTGCCAGCGCTTCAAAAGTGGATAGCGCTCCTTCAAAGGGGTGAGTAAGCGTTATAACGCTCCCTGATCTCTTGTAGGGGAGCGCCAGCGCTCCTAGGACTGATATAGGGGAGCGCTCACCCCCAGAACCTTTGATTGGAATCTCTTCTCAGGTGTTGAGAGTTCTGTGACTTCAGTTAACCATTTCTTCTTCTCCAAGTCAAGTGCATGAGATGTTTTAAGTGCCTCCTTAGTGTCGTCGTCATGGCAATATGCTCGAACATCGTTTGCGACACTTGTGACCAACTTGCGACACTTGTGAAAGTTGTAAGGAAGATGCGACACTTACGACAGTTGAGAGGAACATGCGACACTTATCCAGTTGAGAGGAACATGCGACACTTATCCAATTGAGTAATTTTGACATGTAACACATATCTTCATCTATAGTGCCTTGCAGTAAAACCACTAGTAGATTCAATTCACCAATGACCCCTCAAACTTTTGACCCTCCTCCATTGGATTCTGCTACGATATCAACCCTAGCTTATTTTTCCAAAACTAACAAACAAAAGGCCAAAAACAAAGCAGCAAGGTGGCCATAAATATGTAGGCATCTAGCACATCTAAAGGGAACATTTGTGTAATCCAAGACTTAGGTATGTACTGCATCACTAAGCATGATATCAAGGCTTTCAACAAGACCATGTCTAATATCAGTATGTACTAAAGCCTTAACAACGTACCTATGGACACTAGATTTGTGGGCAGGATCTACAATGATAGATTTACTTAATAAGTTCCCCAAACCCCAAATAAAATCGTCCGACTAGAATTCAATTGACAACCCTAGGGATTTTACCCAAATGGGTATCCTTGAATCCACCTTAGAATGTGGTTTGAAGCATGAATGGCATGTCTTCAATGAAAAACAAGAGGAATCATAGAACCATTTCCCACCGATGATGGCATCCAAATCCTACTGAGAGACAAATATAAAGYTTACCCAACCCCTAGTCAATATGTTAAAGGATGGCCCATAACACAAGATTAGGCTCCACTGAGACTACAACCATGCATTCAA
Organism: Picea mariana; assembly: GCA_032191745.1. Classification (NCBI taxonomy): domain Eukaryota; kingdom Viridiplantae; phylum Streptophyta; class Pinopsida; order Pinales; family Pinaceae; genus Picea; species Picea mariana. The sequence goes on along the minus strand of JASDQU010509979.1, from coordinate 73,612 downwards.
AATTCCACACCATTCTATATGTTGGACTAAGTTGTCATTGATGTCAAAGGATCGATGTCAAAGGGTCGATGTCAAGTGGTGTCATGGTGATGTGTTGTCATTGATATCAAAGAAAGTTGTATCATTGATGTCATGTCATGGTTGATATCCAAGGTAGTTAATGATCATTAATGCTCTTATGTAGGAAGTACCAAATGGATTAATTCCAAAGTGGTCCCCTTATGGCGCAATCCCTCACGGGAATATGCTCTTGGATAGAGTTCTCAAAGTGGTCCCCTTATGGTGAAAACCCTCACGGGAAGATGCTTTGCAAAGTCCAAATGGTTAAGTGGTTGAGTAATCCTATATGTGTGGTCATGAAGCCTGAAGTTGTGTCATCAGAGGTGGATGGATGGATAGTGCTTGTCATACCATTTACGGGGATATGTGGAATGCCACGTGGTTCCTCATGGTTAGGGAGATATGGCCTTGTAAAGCTGGAAGCCCAAAGAATGGCCAAGAAGCCCTAGTTGGTTACAAGTCAGTGAATGAAAGGGTAAAGTTGTTGTAACAAGAAAACCCTAGAATCCTTAAATTAAGGAGAGGAGTTACCTAGAAAAAGTATAAATACACCTCAAGGATTCATTCATAAGTACACTCACACACTTATTCATTGATTATATTTCTTGTGAATGTTATGGTCTAGTGTTTTTGGTTTATTGGTTTACGATGACAATTTTCTGAGGTAGCGAAGGAAAGGAAATGCGAGATTCTCGGGACTGCAGTGGAGAGCTAAGAAATATGAGGAAACCCTAATTTGGGTCATCTTCGCGGGTTTCACTATACTCGTCAAGTGAGGCATCCTTGTGGGTCAACTCGTGTGCAACAAGTGAGGCACTAGTAAATTTGGGAAAAAGGCTAGTAACATGCTACATAAGTTGAGCAAGGTAATGATATCAGTGGTCTGATGTTCCAGGTCAGGTATAGAGCTACATGTATGAGTACATGCTTGTGTTGAAGGGTGTATGATGATGGTACATGGTTTAGTTTTGAAGTATAAGCTTGAGGCATATCATAAGTGCATGGTACAAACCCTAATGTGTGGATTGAGTCATTTCTATTAGGGTATATTGTTGGTTATGTTGAGTCATTTCTCAATGATTATTATGTCACCTTGGTTATGAGGAAAATCATGATAATGTGATACTAGCTAGAGGCATATCCTTGATCTATTGATGCACATTCTTGGTATATGACTTGAGGAACATCATTGAATGTATGGTGCATGTTGATTGAGGTCTACTTGTTGAGATACATTGCTAGTACATATCTTAGATACATTGGCACATTGTTTATGGTAGTTGGTTGAGGCATATCATGAGTGATATGACACTTGTTTGAGGTACATGGTTGGCATGTTATATGGTTTATGATGTTATTGGTATTGGTACATTGATAGAAGCACTTGTTGGTGATCTTGATATATGCTTGGTACACATTTGGCACATATTCTTGGCATATGGTTGAGTCACTTCATTGATGATATCTTATGGTATATGGTATGGTGTCAATGTATATAGTTGATATACATGGTTGATGGTATTGGTTGATACATGGTATGGTATAGGATTGGTACTTGATATGGTGTTGATGTACATCGTTGACGATTGAGGCATATGATACAGTTTTGGTGCACGGTTGATGCACGGTTTGGCACATGTGGTGGTGCATGGTTGATACACGGTTTGGTCCAGATTGATGTGCATGTACATGGTTGGTACATGGTTGATGATATAGGTTTGGTTCATGGTTCATTCACTTGTTGATGGTATAGGTACAGATTGATGCATGGTACAGGTACAGGTTGATGCATGGTATAGGTTGGTACAGGTTGTTGGTATAGGTTGGACAGATTGTTTTATGTCTACAAGTTGGGTCTTGTACTTGAGGGTTGGAATCCTCACATCTCAGTTGGTGTAGAGATCTGCAAGTTGGGTCTTGTATTTGACAGTTTGTACTCTCTTGGAGTTGGTGTTGATAAACCCTTGGAGATTGTAGTCTTCATGTAACAACCTAATACAAAACCTTACACATATATCTGGTGTTCTTTGTGTTCTTCATGATGATGGTTCGTAGTTTTTCTATTACTAATGAATGTTGTTGATATATGCAAGAAGCTAATAGTGAATAATAATGTTTGAAGTGGTTTCTAACTAAAGGAAGAAAGAATTGTAAAAAGAGCCCTACACTGATTCACCCCCCTTCTCAGTGTGGTCGGTGTGTCCAACACCATCTCCCCATAAATTTGCCAACTAAGGTCTTCCCCATAAAATGCATAGTAGTGAGGTGCTATACAACCTAGTATGGGGGAGATGTTGAGGCGTTACATGATCCACTTAATTAATAATAAAAAAATAAAGTCTGCTTAATTAATAAAAATAAAGTCAGCTTAATTTATAAAAAAACAACAATAATAAAAAAATAGAATATAAAATGAAATGAAATAATAATAATAAAAATTACATGTTAAGAATTTGGATACCTCTCGATGCTTGATAGATCTGGGTTTAACATGGATCTACGTTGTCTTTAAAAGAATAATTATATATTATTGCTTATTTACTATCCTAATGATTTGAGAATCCACATGCATTAAATTAGGATAAACAATTATATGTTTCATGTTTCCTCGCTCATTACGAGATAGACTTGGTTCCAAGGGAACTAATTGCATATCCTTATATCTAGCTTCATCTAGAAGTAATATTGACCCATTTTTCATCTAAAAGTTATGTTCTCGAAAAGTTGATGTAGAAATTAATACCCTACCTTTTGGCATTTCAGAACACCTTTTGGTGCTTTGCCTCCTAGGTTTAGGGTTTTGGACCTTTAGGGTTCTTACTTTATGTTAAAAGGCCATCCTTTTGGCCTCTTGTATTAGCTTTTGCAAATGAATATAGTTTCCATCTCTCTCTCTAGAGATAAGCTACCACCATTCTAGCTAGTTTGTGTTCTACAATATTGGACACTATTTATTTTTTATTTTTTATTTTTATATGTTTGGCGTAACCGGAAACTAGTTGGGCACGTACTCGTGTTACATAGGGTCGTGTTATCCAACTGCTACCACTATAACCTCTAGGTTTTCCCACGATGCCCCATACACAACACACAAGATAAGTTGGGGAGTTGAACTTGAAACCTCATGGAACTTCATATCACGACACTTGCCAATTGAGTCGGCCCCTGGGGGGCCAATATTCCACTATTTTCTTCATTAATAGAAGTTGTGTTTTCATTATATTATTGTGCTCTTTGCTATATTTCTATGTGTGTTTGATTTCTTTCTCTATACAATTTGGATCATTTATGTTGAAATCTTCTTTGACACGTTGTCTCTAGGCTAAAAGGACCTCAAATTTCTTCTACTAGGTTTTAGGGAGCGAAGGAATTGGAGCTTCTTTTGATCAACTCATAATCCCGAGTATCACCACAACACCTTCATTATCCCTCAAAGGAGGATTCAGATGGCCTTTTCCCCTATACTTCTTCAACGAGACTGTTTACACATAAATATCTTCATCTATTGTGCCTCACAGTAAAACTGCTAACAGTTTCAATTCACCAATGATCCTCTCAAACTTCTGACCCTCCTCCATTGGATTCTGCTACAATATCAAACCTAGCTTCTTTTTCCAAAACTAACAAACAAAAGGACAAAAGCAAAGTAGAAAGGTGGCCATAAATATGTCATCTAACACATCTAAAGGAAACATTTGTGTAATCTAAGACTTAGGTATATATTGGATAACCAAGCATGATATCAAGGATTTAGACAAGACCAGGTCTAATATCAATATGCACTAAAGCCTTTACAACATACCTATGGACACTAGATTTATGGGTAGGATCCACTCAGATAGATTTACTTAATAAGTTCCCTAACCCCAAATAAAATCGTCTGGCTAATATTCAATTGACAACCCTAGGGATTTTACCCAAATGGGTATCTATGAATCCACCTTAGAATGCAATTTGAAACATGGATGCCTTGGCTTCAACGATAAATAAGAAGAACTGCAAAACCATTTCCCACCAATGATGGCATCCACATCCTACTGAGACCTAAATATAAAGCTTACCTAGCCCTTAGTCAATATGTTAAAGGATGGCCCATAACCTGAGATTAGGATCCCCTAAGACTACAACCATGCTTTCAAAGATTCCACACCATTCTATCTCCCCATAAATTTTCCAGCTAAGGTCTTCCCCATAAATTTTCCAGCTAAGGTCTTCCCCATAAAATTCATAGTAGGGAGGTTCTCTACAACCTAGTATGGGTGAAACGTCCCTGTTTGCACTCTTTTCGTTGCTGTGTGAGCAAAAAGTGAGCACTTACATGCCTAGTTGGGCTCTGCTAGTCATGACAGTTGTATGGTAAAAGGTTAGAAAGAAAGCAGTAAAGCTATTAACAAGAATTAAACAAAAACTAAATAAAAACATGAGCATGGAAACAAAACTAAAAACAAATGACAATGGAACAATATCACCAATATATAGGCAGGTCTTATTGATGAAATCCAAAGATACACAAAGGAGAAAGAGGACTTGGGTCCCTTCCCTCTCCAATGGAAGGCTCTTGAGGCCCTCAACTGATTTGTTCTCCTTACAAAGAAAAGATGCAATGTGGATGAAAGAACTCTAAGCTTATTCACTCAAGTGAGGGGTGAATAGCTTATGAAATGCAGCTTACAAAGTGTGTTGCCAAAGAAGGAGTCTCTAGCAATCTCAGCAGCATAATAGTATGAAGAATTCCTTGAAGAAATGGTGGTCATTCATGGCTTTTTATAGCCAAGCTTTGAGCTATTATGCAACCCCTTTTGAATGTGAAAAGAGGCCCTTTAGGGCACCATTAGGTCTTTGACCAGCCTCCCCACGCAGATTGAGCTCGGATTTGATGTCAAATCGACTTGGGA
>JASDQU010509979.1:52634-68607 GCA_032191745.1 Picea mariana | reverse complement strand
AGCTTTGAGCTATTATGCAACCCCTTTTGAATGTGAAAAGAGGCCCTTTAGGGCACCATTAGGTCTTTGACCAGCCTCCCCACGCAGATTGAGCTCGGATTTGATGTCAAATCGACTTGGGAGCTGATCCAATAGTGGTTGGGAGGCCGACCAGTTCCATAAATGCGCCGTTTGGGAGGCGCGCGGGTTTTTCAGCCCACAGCCGCGCCTATGCGCCCGATATACGATGATGTTGCGCGCATGCGCGCGTTCTTAGTGGGTGCAATGCGCTTTTTAATTTTTTTTAGCCATTTTTGTATAGTTTTGGCTCTTTTGCTGTGCTGTGGGATTAATCCTTGTGCCCTGAATGACTGTTTTTCTGTGCTGATGATGCGGAGTTCTTGTCGCCCTGTGCGAACGAAATTTCAGTGATAACAGTCCCCAACCCTGCTCAAAGGGCATTTCACATCAAAAATTTTAAACATTGATACCACATTTTGACATATCTATCCATCTCGTTGAGTCCTGTTACCACCTTGTAAAGTCTCCACTACCACAACTCACTAAATAAATCTCTGACATCAATTCTTTCTTTTGCAGAAGTAACTCATTCAAATCAACAACACACACAACTGGCCTTATGCTACACACAATTATGGTTTCCTAGTGTGTGCAACCCGATCTCATACCACGCACAACAACTATGTCTTAGCAATTATGTGCGCTCAACCATACTTGTGTCGGTCGTGTCGCCTGTCCACCAGCATGCACGATATTTCTAGCTTCACGCTATAACCCATACGATTACTATTGAAGTTACTTAACAAGATAACAACTAAAACAACAGAATGAACTCATAATACAACTACGTGCACAACCATTCCTATGTCGTGCGCGAGGTCTATCCCATTTGCGCGCACAAAAAAATACCACTTTGCACGCACAATGATTCAAGCCTCGCCTCGGAATCCCATAAGCATTACCACATAATTATCTAACAAGAAGCACTTAATAACTACCATGCTCTACATATGCAATAGTTATGCAAAACTAACAATACATGCACAACCCAACATAATTATGTACCGATCCCATAAACATAAACAACATAAGCATTCACAAGATGAACAATATATAAACACATATAACCGTCAAGGCCCAAGCCCTGCATATGCAACAAACATGCATTTCTAGAACATATATAGTCCACACACAAATATATATACAATTGTAACACATAATATACTTAACATGTATGTGCACATTACTCAGAGAATAATACACATAAGAAGACACTTATCTTTTGGTGTAATCCACCAATTGCATGTAGACCTTAGGCGTTTGTCCTAGCCATAGACTCTGCTGCTCATAAACTCAGTAGAAGGTCACCCCCGAGTTGGGGCTAAAACTCCACCTCGACAAAAGGAAAATTGAACCGACTAAGGTCTCCTAGACAACATAAAAACTCAAACACATGTGCCAATTCAAACAACCAGCCTATAGTCCCTCATTCCCCACATGCATGTCCCACCCCAGAAAGTGTGTCCCTTCTCTACTAAACAGTCCTTTAGTTGCCCCACTTCCCTTCCAGGTCTTCAACAATAGGTCGTACATGAAGTCTATGAGCCCTATAGCTATTGCTTGTCATCTTGGGAATCAATTCCCAATAGTTCTCTCACTTAGAGAGAAAGCTCACGGGCCTGACAATCCAATTCTTCGAAAAACATTGGCCTGAAAACCCTCTTATTCGTCCAACACAGGCCTGGAAACCCACTTCTTCAATAACACATTGTCCAGACAACTCGCCTCTTCAATAACACACAGGCCTTCCTGTTGGGACACTTTTAAAATTATAAGGCTGAAGCTTTACCCTGTTTCTTTTTACTTCATCTCAAAATCAAACTTCAATAATAAATCATTTTCGTCTTCTATCCTTAACGAGTACACAAGGTCCATCGTCGATCCAATTCTCTCATTGATCGAACAATCCCTTTTTCTCGAACGTTTTGGAGCTGCCTTAATGTTAAAAAGGTCAATACCTCTAGAGACTTGCTTCGGAGTTTCTGGTTTCAGAGTTTCACGCTTTGAGCGTTTCATCATGTAGAAACTCTAGAGTCCCGATATCCGAACTGTGTTCAAAGGGTCTTAGTCATCGTACGCATATACCTCCCTAAGCCTTGACACATCATTACGAGTAGTGTCCTGTCGAAGCATCCATTAAGTTGTTTTGCCGATACTCGAAGCATATAGATACCAAAAAGATAAACCTGTTTTAAATAAGTTAATCTCAATTAATACTTAATTAATAACTTCACACTTTCAGAGTTCATATATTTTCCATCTACTGCACTTAAATATCACGAAGTACGAAACCTCGAAAGTACTTGAAGTTAAGAATGATTATTTACTGGATAAAACATGATTAAAATTAATAAATCATTGCACGATTTTGCGTTTCGGGGATCCTGTCTCGAGCAACTACCAAAATCTCGAGGTCCGAAAATCCAAAAAAAACACTTAACGATAAATGCGATTAACTAATGCGTTAATGAGGATTATCTCATGATTAATTTTTTGCTGAATCGTAGCTCGGGTAAATTCAAATGTTATTTGTCAAAACTTCTAATCGCGAACCACTAGACATTAATGACATTAATAATCGATCTACGACAATCATTTCAAACAATATCTTGGACCATCACCTAAATATTTTCATTAAGGAAAGTGAATGCACCGTCAGTAAAGTATTTGTAACTCAACATATTTAAGGGAAAAGGATATTGAAGTTTGAATTTCATTTGTGTTTTCACAGAAAAGCAAGTTTGAGCAGGATAAGAAGTTTGCGCATTTCCTGTAACAGGTAACAGAGTTCTGAACTTGTGATATCATGGCTCCACAGAAAACAACTAAAACGTCTGGCAAAAGCTCAAACCCGAATACAGATGTCTTCTTAGACACTTCGCCCAGAACCATAGATACCGTGAAAACCTGGACGCAGGTATTTGATATTCTATAATACGAATTGATCAACTGTCCAGATGATTTAGGTGATGAGGTGATTGAAACCCAGGCTACGAGATACAAATATGTTGCTCAATCAGAGCTGCATAAAATAACAACGCGGTCTAGGCTCATGCCTTATAATGATATGATTGGTTGGGCGCTGGAGAACGTCGACCTCTCGACCAGGAGTATCTGCAATTCACAAAAAATTGCAGTTGGGTCTTTTCGACCATAACATTTCCAGATAATGTACAAATTATCCCCAGTTCCCAATTATGTTTATAATGCCACTTTCCTAATGGACTTCGACAAAAAACAATGTGCGCAATATGGAAAGAACTTACCTGACTTGATCAAGGATTGGTGCTCACATCCTGATAAGTTTAGAGCAGACACCTATGGTGTATATGTTGTTGCATCATCATAACCTCACACGATGTATGTAGCCTTGATGTTATGTAGACTTTTTGGAAAGGAAAACATTGCTCATTTCTTATTATCATGGGTGCCAATCATGCATACAGTAGCAGAGGGGTATTCCTTTGATTAGGCCAAAATATTATTTGACAAATTGGTCAGGGAAATCATAGAATATCAGTCATTGAAAGCCAAAGGGCAACCTGCCCCATTTTACATGTCTGCATATATTATGGATGCCGTTTGTTTCATGACACCATTTCCTTTGATGGGATGGAGCTGGACTCCAACCAACGTTGAACCAATACACTTCTATCACTCCAAGCTGTGGGAGGATAAAGAAAAATATTTCTTCTACAAAATCTGCAACTATGTGGTGGTGCCGATGCATATTGCTATATACGGGTGCCCACCTCCCAGGATTTCAGACAAGATAGTGACCAACCTGGGAAAGATAACATATTGGTACATTGAAGAACATTTTTCTTATATCAGGGTTTTTGGATGTTCCATCCCTCCGCATGGCTTAACAAAGTTTCTGCCAGATCGATTGGTGTGCAGAGAGGTAGCACATCAAACTGTGCTAGCGGGAATCAGTAAAGAACTAAAGGGAGCGCAAAAAAAAGTATGGCCCACCTTTCCTTTGCAGGTTGGTATGTTCTCACTGTTAGATTTCGACCACTAAAAAGTAGAGGCCGCGGCTTTAGAAGACATTAATCTTATTAATATCAAATTCAAGAAACATGATCCCTAGAAGATCGTGGGAAACCACATGGATCTTTACAATTTGAAGAGATACGAGCATGGAGATTCTCCATAGGATGAGATATTCTGAGGAGTAAGATCTTATCAGGAAGTGTTGAGTCGAGTCCAAACTTTGGCTCCAGACAAATTAGCCGAGTTCTATAATTTTCAAAAACACTGAAGAAATAGCATGCCTAAAGTCTTACAGGGAGAAGCCCAGACCTCTCCAGCTACACAGGAAATTGCGACCCAGAGTTTAGAAACAGGGGGCTCTAGTGAACAAGATGCTCAAGGAAGTTCGGGAAAAATTGAGGTTTTGACACAGCAGGGGGACACCGCATTGACAAATCCACCAGATGATCAAACTAAAGCTCAAGCCGAAGCTTTGATTAAAAAGGGTGAAGAAAAAACACCATCCACGCCAGACAAATCGGCTACAAACACCGTAGGGAAACAACCATCCACCGAGATAGGCAGCTCTGTCAAATTGGTCACACGTTTACAGTCCAGTAGGGGGAACCCGAGTGCCGAATTCGTTTTTATAGAGGATCTCACTCCTATTTTGGTTGAAGAAATGCCCCCTTCCGACTTCTTCTACAACAAGAAGAGGAGGGCTATAGTAAAAAGAGAAACACACCAAAGGGAGGGTTCAACTGTCAAGAGGCACAGAGTGCTATATGATGGTCATGCCTCAGAGGAGGTGAAATTTTCTATGGAAGTGGTAGGCACATTGGGAGCTTTTGCCACAACAAATCAATGTTCAGTTGGGAATCTAACAGAACAACTGAAGCAGAAGAATCTGTTGGTGAAGTAGTTGCTAAACCAAATAAAGACTATGTAATAGTGTGTGAGAGGTTTTGAGCAGATCATAGTCTATGATAGACCGGAAATTCAACAACTAAAAATCAGTCTTGATGAAATGCATAAAAATTCACAGGCAAGTAAAGAACTGGCCATTCAACAGGGAGAGTTGGTCAAACAACTGCAGGCTAAAATAAACTTGACTAAGAACACAATAGTGGATATGGCGAGTTTCCAAGCCCAGGCATTGGAGGTGCACGAGAAGCTGGAATCAGCCCAACAAAACCTTTTGACTAAAGTAGAAGTTGTTCAAAACTATTATCGGGCGGCAGACCATTCTTTAAATAACATTCACCTAAAGGGGAGAGAAGTCATTGCATCTCAAGTTACATTTCAGGAGGCCATTTTATCAGCAACAAAGGATGAAGTAGCCAGGGCCACTAGATTGTCTCTTTCAGAGCAAACTCAAGGCGATATAACACTGAAAACTTGGGAGGCCAATTTAGTTGAAAGAAAAAGGTTAGCCTGGGAAGTGAAAAAATATTGTGAAGAAGCATGTTCCTCACTCGACAAAGAGTCACTGGACATTGAAAGAGATAATATCTATGGAGCCCTGGGGCAAATTGATATCACAAAAAATCAACGTAATTCCAAGATGAGCATGGAAGAAGCCCGGGCTGCAATCATACAATTAAAACAAATTGACATTATCCAGATTAATAGGTGGATAGTCAATCCTAGTCTACCGATACAGTCTATATCTTTAGAAGCCAATAGAGTGGAGGAGAGGCTGCCTCACATAGAAAATAAGTTATATACTTTTGAGGCGAATGACACAACAAAGCCTTCCAGGTTAGTGGTCCAGTTCGTAGGCAGATGTGTTCAGTGCGTCGAACAAGGAAAAGCCAACACATCTGGAAACAAATGAGACAACGTGTGCATACCATTTACATAGGTCATGATTAGAGGCCAGTTGTTTCTGAGCTAGAGGACAAGAAGAAGAAACGTCTCAAGAAGCAGGCGAAGAGACAAAGAAGATGCAAATGAAACTCTTCAAATTTTACATATTGTAATATTTAGTGTTTTTTGAATTATAAGAATTCCAAGCGTTTAGGGTTGAGATCATTTTTTGTATAAATACCTAGTTTCAAGACTTAACAAAGGTTGCTTATTGTCGAATGTAATCGAGAGAACTCTCCTTTTGTGAGAATTAATACAAGTGTAGACATGGATTCCAATTTTTGTGCAGTTTGAGTTATGTTATCTTCTTGTATTCCATATCTATAGTTTTCTTTATGTTATTCCTGTATAAGTCAGTTTTTGCAATTTAGTACTATTTCTACTGCAATCACATTAATTGGTTTTTTGAAAAGCGAGCAATTTTTCCTCTGTATTTGCTATAAGTAGATACAAGACCTGTGAGCTACTTGGATTACTGTAGTTCATATCCTTTCAAGGATGCATTCTTTATTTTCTTCTACTGTGAACAAGGTAAGATTCATCTTGCATTGATGCCTCATTTTGTTTAACATTTTTGTAAGTTTCCCTCACATCACTTAATTTTATAAATCGACTCGGACGACAAATTACGACCTCTGTCTTGTTCTGTCATTAATTTCATTTGAGGATTAATTCTTATATAACTAGTGGAAGAAAAAACACCTTTCAAAACTTTCCTTAATATTTTTGATGCCTGTCATTTTACCTTAAGCCTTAGGTTTAATCTCAGGAACAACATCTTTTTGGCGCTGTTGCCGGGGACGGAGAAACAAAGTTATTTTTCCCTAGGAGAATGACATGGTAACATTCTGTATTTGATAGTGAACAAATATTGAATATTTTAGTAAGGCTTTTTATCTTTCACTTGTTGACTCCACTACAGATAAATTGGCATTCGGTCGAAAGAATACTAGGAAGAACCTAGACGATCAACAAACTACGCCTGTATCTGATCCCGAAAAGTTGCTAAAACCCAAGGGATACTTCAGGTCTATCGCTTCATATTCAGGTAAGAAGTACCAACCCAAATTAACTCAAGTCAATACTAAGGTTTCGGTCAAATTATTAACTCATGAAGAAATTTTTGAACAAACACTTTCCGCGGAAGCTTCAACTAGCGAAACAACGATAAAGATTGAGATTGACCTGTCTGATACTCAGAATAGTTTGAATAAAATATACAGATACTGAGAACAATTTACAACCAGATACAGATGCCTCCCAGAGGAAATTTGGTCTGTATGATGAAGGAGTGAGTGAATTCCCCCCCAAATACACTAAGGCCCAACAATATATTTGCATTATTATAACTGGACACTTGTCACCTTAAGAGCTAACTTAGCTCCACTTGGTGACCCATTCCTATCCCTTAGGAACTTAGGATAAATACATATCCCATAAATATACTTTTGGAATTATTATTAAAATATTCCCTTTTAGCTTCACATATCTTTCCCATTCTAGTGGAGTTTATCCCCCCGACTCTTTTTTTCTGATTGGTTTGCTCAGAGTGATATGTTTTTATTAATATCTGAGTGCAAATACATTTTACAAAAATAGGTGCACTGGCCTTTATCGCAATCTAGGCTCTCTAGACTAGTAACCACACAGGCACTTTGACCTCAATATGCATATATACAAAGGCTCTCCAGCCCCAAAAAATCTTGGCTTCAAATACGGTCTAGTGCGCACTTTGAACTGATACTCGCACACTTACTTAGGTGCGCAGAAAGATATGAAATGAGTATGCACTCTTCCCTTGGTTTGCGTGCACAACAATCTGCGTGCACTTACTCAGGTGCACACAAAGTTATGCAATGGGCGCACACGCTTCCATTGGTTCGCGCACGCTTAACTGTACCCAAAACTTGTGCACCACGACTCACCAACCTATCTGTACATTTACATTTACATTACAATTGGGGTTCATCCTAGGGGTATTTCATTCCCCTCCCGCTTATTTATGCATTGTCCTCACATGATGTACAATCAAAATTTCAAAAGTCTTCAAAAAGATATGGGTACTCCATGTGCATAACATCCTCGTGCTCCCAAGTTGCATCCTCAGGTTCGTAACAGGTGCACTGGACCTTTACCAGTCCCATTGCTTCATTCTAGGGCAACTTGAATTTCGGTCCAATGTACACACCGACTGAACTCATAATTTGCCTTCTTGCACAACCTGAATCAGATTCCAATCAATTACATGATTAACATCATGCACATACTTTTTAAGTAAAGATACATGAAACACATTATGAATGCATATGGATGTAGGCAGTGGAAGCATGTATGCGACATGACCAATCCTCTCCAATATTTCAAATGATCCACGATAACGTGTTGCCAGCTTTGAAAAAATTCCCAACTTAAGTGAACTCTTCCTAGATTTCACTTTCAAAAACACATGGTCACCCACTTTAAATTCTCTGTGAGTTCTGCATTTATCTGCATAACTTTTCTGCATGTCCTAGGTAGCCTTTAAATTCTGTTTTATTTTCACCACATTCTCTTCCATTTCCCTAAGTAAATCTGGCCCAACCATTACTCTATTTACTGGGTTATCCCAACTCATTAGTGTGTTTCACCTTCTGCCATAAAGTGCCTCAAATGGGTTCATCTTTAGAGATGTTTGATACCCACTTTTATACGCAAACTCAACCAAATATAAATATTTTTCCCACTGTGTCGGCTTGTTCATCACATACATTCTTAGCATATCTTCTATCACTTGATTTACCCTTTCTATTTGCCCATCTGACTTTGGATGGTAGGTTGTGCTAAAATTCAGATTTGTTCCAAATCCCTTAAATAATCCCTTGTGAAAATTTGATGTGAATTTGGGATCTCTGTTCGACACAATTGTCTTAGGTACACCATGCAATTTATCAATTTCCCTCATATAAATATCAACAATGTCAGTTTCATTGTGCATGAGTTTTACTAAAATAAGGTGGGGAGCTTTAGTAAGCTTATTGACCACTACCATGATAGAATCATGTTGATTGGTAGTTCTAGGCAGCTTTGTGATTAAATACATAGTGACAACTTTCCATTTCCACTTAGGAATGGGTAATGGTTGTAGCAAACCAACTGGGTGTTTGTCCTCGACCTTGACATTTTGGCATTTCAAACACCTCACAATAAAATCAACCACTTCTTTCTTCATACCTCGTCAATAGTATTGTTTCTTGACAGCTGCAATTGTCTTTTGGTAGCTTGGGTGCCCAACATAAGGCACATTGTGCATTTCTTTGAATATTAGGTTTTTCAATTCCTGAGAGTTTGACACATAAATTTTTCTTCTATACATGAGGATTTCATCCCCTTTTAACTCAAACTTGTCAATGGTTTGCTGTAAAATACCTTGTTATACCTTTGTCTTTATTTCCGCATAGTGTTTATCTGATTTTGCAACCTCTAAAATTCTGTCCTTCAAATCTGATTTGTACATGCTAATGGTTGTAGCATCCATATCATGCACTCTCCTACTGAGTGCATCATCCACCTTGTTCTCTTTACCCTTGATATTCTTTATATCAAAGTCATACTCACTGAGGAATTATAAGAACATGCTTTGCCTGGCGTTTAGAGTTGGTTGTCCAAACAAATATTTCAAACCACTGTGGTCTGTCCCCTAATCAAATCTTCTTCCAATGAGGTAGTGCATCCACATCTTCAAGGCATGCATTATGGCTACCAATTCCAAATCATGAGTAGCATAGTGCCTTTCATGCTCTTTTATATTCCTTGATTCGTAGTACACCACATGCCCATTCCAACTAAGGACTCCACCGATCCCTTCCTTGCATGCATAAATGCACACAACGAAGTCTTCACTAGGATCAATAATTCTCAAAATTGGCTTACTTGTCAAAAAAACCTTCAAGTGTTGTCCACTCAAATTTCACACCTTTCTTCTTCAAGGATGTGATTGGGTGTGCAATCTTCGAGAAGCCTTCAATAAACCTTCTGCAGTACCGTGCAAGTCCTATGAAAGATCTCACCTTTGCGACATTACTTGGTGTGGCCATCCTTCGATGGATTTTATCTTCTTTGAGTCCACTACTATCCCTTCCTTTGAAATGATATGACCCAAGTAATGAATCCGTCTCTAGTAGAATGGGCAGTTGCTCAACTTTGCATACAACTGATGTCCTCTCAATACTTGCAACACCATCCTTGAGTGTTGCTCATGTTCTTCTTCAGACTCTGATTAAATAAGTATTTCATAAAAAAATACAATGACAA
The DNA here is from genome assembly GCA_032191745.1 of Picea mariana. Taxonomy (NCBI): domain Eukaryota; kingdom Viridiplantae; phylum Streptophyta; class Pinopsida; order Pinales; family Pinaceae; genus Picea; species Picea mariana. The sequence continues at coordinate 58,413 of JASDQU010509979.1, read as the reverse complement.
ACTTATCTAAGTATTCTCTAAAAATACCATTCATTAAACACATGAAGACAACTAGTGCATTTGACAACCCAAATGGCACCACTGTGAACTCATAATGGCCATACCTTGTCCTGAAGGTTGTCTTGTTGATGTCTTCCTCTTTAATTCTTACCTGATAATAGTCTGATCCGAGGTCAATTTTAGAGAATATTTTTGCATCTTCCAACTGGTCAAAGAGATCGTCTATCCTTGGAAAAGGACACTTGTTCTTCATTGTTACCCTATTCAGTTGCCTACAGTCAATGCATAGTCTCAACGTTCCATCCTTTTTCTTCACAAATAATACAGGAGCACCCCAAGGTGACAAACTTCGACGTATATTCCCCTTCTTTAGAAGCTCTTCAAGTTGAATTTGCAATTTTTTTCAGTTTTGGTGTACTCATCCTATAAGGAGTCTTGGATACTGGGGCTGCTCCAGGCATTAGATTTATAGAGAAATCAATATCTCTCTAGGGTGAAAACCTCATTATTTCTCTAAATACATATTCAAACTCCTTTAGGACTGCATAATCTTCAATATTTGAGACTTTATCCTTAGGTGCCTCCTCCATATGCGCTGCAGATACTTGACATCCTTTCCTGAAGCTTTTCTTCAACTGCAAGGCTGAAACTTCTGTAATAGTGACAACCCTTGGAATGCCCTGAACTATTTTCAAGCTCCCTTCTTCATCCAAGCAAGTAAAAGATTTATTATAAGAGTCTAGCACAACATAATGCATGTCCAACCAATCCATACCAATTAGGCAATCATATGAGCCCAAAGGTATAATATTCAAATATGCTTTTGTGCTCAGTCCATTCATGTCCATTCGACATGCCTTAACCATTGCATTAATTTTCTTTTTTCTCTTGTAGCTAGCTGTACCAACTAAGGTTTCCCAAGATTGTTTTTTGGAAATTGAATATTTCCACCATATTAGGATCTAGGTAACTATGACTAGCTCTCGAATCAATTAAAATAGCAAGGGGTTGGTTGTTGATCTTACCTTCCACTTAAATAATATGTGACTGAAAGTCATCTTGCTTATTATCTAGGTGTTACACAATATTTTGTCACAATTGACGATGTTCACTTATCCTCTATCAGCCAGAGCATAAAATCCTTGATTGTTGAAGAAGAACCTTTCTTTGAAAGAATGCAAACATGTAAAAAGGTTCATTCATGTAAAAAGGGGTCATTAAAGCCCTATTTCAATAGAGTGTCACGTGTTTCACCATTGCAACATGCAACACCCTTAAGTGTCGCATGTTGCACCACTGTAGGGTGTGACCGTGTCTCAGTTTGCACCATTAGAGGGTGCGACATTGTCTAAAAGAGGAGAAAAAGATGAAATTCATGAAGCTTATAGAAGAGAAGCTTTAGATATGAGGTGTCCTCCGATCAATTTGGATCTTACCCATACTCCTGATTTGGGGAGATCCTAACCTCTCATCCTAACCTCCTTTTCAATCTATAAAAGGGAACTTCTCTCATAAGAAAAGGCTAATAGTTAATGGAGAATAATGGTTGATAGCTTTTTGGTTCTAGTTTGTGATTAGAAGATTGTTAGCATTTCTTTGGCCTTGAGAGATTCAATCTAAGCTAAATAAGTCAGTTGATGGTGATGGATCTCATGGATGCCTTGTGGGTATTGGAGCAATGAACTTGTTGGAAGGAGCTTCACAACGCCAAGGCATTGGGTGTAACTCTTCCACTATTTATCTATATAGTAACATATTCTCTTTCCTATAAAGATTGTTAATTGTCTTTATTACATTTCTCCTTGGTCATTTGCATAGATTTGTCGAAATATTATTGTTACTTTCGTTGGTTAGCTTGTGTCCTTATGCAGGTTTCCATCTCAAAGCTTTGGATCAATATGGGAGCTATGATTAGCAAGGATGACCTTCATTCAAAAGGTAAGAGTCTAGTCTTTACTTGTTAATATTTTGATTATATGAATCTAAGGGAAGAAACATGTTCTATGTTGTTTTGTTCTAGCTTTGGGTTCCCAAACTAGGGAGATTTGTTTGTGTCCGCATAAACGAATTTGTCCATTAACAATGATGTAGAAGGGCTGCCCAGAACAATGATGCAACAAATGGATTTCTCTCCCTAACTCATGATTCTATGTTTGTTTTATATCTTTGGAGAGTTATCCTGAACACTTATTCCAAAGCCCTACAACTAATCCAATGTTGGTTTGCTACCAATCAAAAGCAAAATTTTCTAAAAAGATTTTAATTAGCACGTTAATTTTATGTCTGTTGTTTACTCACAAGGAAAAATGGCGTGGACAAGATGATGTTTTGACCGACTCTAAACCATGAAAAGAAATAAAAATGCAATGTTTCACTTCAATGAAAGCTATATTATGAGAAGGAGGATTTTTTTTTTCATTAAACTCATAAATACCAAGATTTTCAAGATATGAGTCAAATAAGTTGTACACCAATACACGATTCTTGGAAGCAAAATTGATTTAAGCAATATGCAATTTTGTTTTTGTTTTTGTTTTGGAAAATAAAGTATTCAAGGAAAATAAAAACTCTCTTCTAACCAAATAATCCAAAAACAAGAAATTGGGTAATAGCGTTCAAACTAGACTGAAAGACACTCGAAGACCAAGCTAGGAGATTATACCCCTTTCATAAGTAAGCAAAAATTGCCAAAACAAAGTTAAAAATAATGGAAAATCACAATAATTGAAACAATGGTAAAAACAAACTCTAAAACTATTGAGAAGACTGTCAAACAAACCTAAAACTCACAACAAAAGTCAGATCTGGGATCTGGGAAGGAAACAATCAGATAAAATTTGTTTTTTCAAGCAGTGTCGCAGGCTAGTGTGGAACATAGTGTGACAACTAAGAGTGTTGTAGGTTGCTGACTAATATAGTGTGACAATGTCACTCTATATATCAAAGAAAGGGTGTGACATTCAATAAAACTTGGAAAAAACAAAAAGTTATGAAAAATTTCCAGTGAATTCCAAGGCCTACTAATGAAATAGTGTCAGGTGATGACTTGGAAAATTAAAAAAAGGTAAGGTAGCTAGACCAAGAGAACAAATATGAAGGATCGTCCCCAGTGGAGTCGTCAATTTTGTTAATGGACAAATTCGTTTATGCGGACACAAACCCATCTCCCTAGTTTGGGAACCCAAAGCTAGAAAAAAAACATCACATAACATGTTTCTTCCCTTAGATTCATATAATCAAAATATTAACAAGTAAAGACTAGACTCTTACCTTTTGACCGAAGGTCGTCCTTGTTAATCGTAGCTCCTAGCTTGATCCAAAGCTTTAAGATGGAAACCTGCATAAGGACACAAGTTAACCAATGGAAGAAACAATAATATTTCGACAAATCTATACAAATGACCAAGGAGAAATGTAATAAAGACAATTAACAATATTTATAGGAAAAAGAATATGTTGTTGTATTGATAAATAATGGAAGAGTTTCAACCAATGCCTTTGTGTTGTGAAGCTCCTTCCAACAAGTTCATTGCTCCAATACCCACAATGCATCCATTATATCCATCGCCATCAACTGACTACTTTAGCTTAGATTGAATCTCTCAAGGCCAAAGAAATGCTAACAATCTTCTAGTCACAAACCAGAAGAAAAAAACTATCAACCATTATTCTCCATTAACTATTAACCTTTCCTTATGAGATAATTTCCCTTTTATAGATTGAAAAGGAGGTTAGGATCTCCCCAAATTAGGAGTACGAGTGAGATCCAAACCGATCGGAGGACACCTCACCTCATGTCTGAAGCTTCATGAATTTAATGTTTTTCCCCTCTTTTAGACAGTGTCACACCCTGCAGTGGTGCAAACTGAGACATTGTCACACCCTACAGTGGTGCAACATGCGACACTTAAGGGTGTCACATGCTGCAATGGTTTAACATGCAACACTTAAGGGCGTCACATGCTGCAATGGTGCAACATGTGACACTCTATTGAAATAGGGATTTAATGACCCCTTTTTACATGTTTACCTTCTTTCAAAGAAAGGTTATTCTTCAACAATCAAGGATTTTATGCTCTGGATGATAGAGGATAAGTGAACATCATCAGTTGTGACAGAATATTGTGTAACACTAGGGCTGCGTAGATCATAGGTACATTTCTTCACATGTCCTCTACTATATAAGCTTGATGTACATTGTGAACAGTCCTCACTTTTTCACCTTTGTGAGGAAAATCTTTGTAGATATGATCTCCCTCACAACCCCAACACTTCATTGGTTGTTACCTTGGTCTTTTCCCCATTGCCTCTATCATTCTGGGCTCCTTGGGAGTTGGTTGTCCCTGAAATTTATTTTTGAAGAATGGTGGCTTGGTCCCCTTCTTCCTCTGCTCTATCTTTCCTTTGTTTTTGTCTTCCTAAGCCTTTTGGTAAGTGGGTATTCCTCTTGGGATGATCATATTATATTTTTTCTTTGATAAATGATGGCATCCCACTCAAGTACCTCTGAATCTCAACTTTTTCATACTTGATGAAAGCAACATACTTCAGTAGCTCTAAAAATCTTCTCTCATACTCATCTATGGTCATACTTCCAAGCTTGAGTACCAAGAACTCCTTCATTTTCCTATCAGAGTAACGTTTGGTTAAATATTTCTTTTGAAATTACCTCTTGAACGCCCTCGAAGTAACCTTTCTCTCATCAACGTGTTTCACTTGGACAAATTGGTCCCACCACATGGATGCTTTTCCATTGAGATGGTAGATGGAAATCCTCCCTTCTGAATGTAAAGAGTAATTATGTAACCAAAAATACTCCCTCATGCCCAATAACCAGGTCTCTGCATCCTCATCTTTCTTATTCTCACCATCAAAAGTAGGAGGCTTAATCTTATTCATTTTTCCTTGTAGCTCATCCACCCTAGAGCTCCTCTTATTCTTCCTCACATGAGATGGGCTTCAAATACTACATGCTCTCCCAACTGAATGTCTTAGAGAGTGATGGTGATGCCTATCAACACTTCTTCTTTTTCTTCTCTCACCATGAGACCTGTGTCTCCTTGATTTGCTTGACTCAGTCTCCTTATCCATATTTTTCTCAATTCTCTACAAGTTCTCTAGCAACTTGATGTTTAAGCCATCTTGTTCCTCCATGGCTTTCATAATTCTATCAATATCATCTTTATGACTTTGGACGTCCTTTTGCAAACTTTTTATGGTCTTCACCAAATTCATGCTTTCTTCCTTGGATTCTTCATGTCCATTTTAATATGTACCCTCATCACCTAAATTGTCATTCATCCTTTTGAATTCGTCTTCATGGTTGTAGGTTATTTGTGTTGATTAAGGTTGGTTGTCATTTATGTCAACCCTTGAAGAAAGACCCGTAGCACAAAGTTTTGGGTAATGGACCCAATAGTGTTTGATGTAAATATGACTCATTATTGTTTTGTCATGGTTGATAAGAAGTAAATATGGATGAACTCCAAAGTGGTCCCCTTATGGTGAAATCCCTCACGGGAAGACGCTTTGTGGAGTAAGAGAACTCATGCTTAATTATGGAATAATGAGATGAAGGAAAATGAATTTGTTAGGGAGAATATCCTAGATGGGTAGTTCTTGTCATTTCATTTCCGGTGGTATGTGGAACGTCACATAATTTCTCACGGTTAGAGAGTTATGGCCATGAGAAGTTGGAGACCACAGGTTTGGGTAATGGACCCAAGTTTGTTTGATGGATAATGGTATGAGTTATGATATATTTTCAGATAATACTATT